>JASCZW010009493.1:0-42106 GCA_034211315.2 Aedes japonicus | reverse complement strand
AAACTAATATGAGCACCTCCAGAAGCGCAACTCAGCCTGGGAGGAGAAGAAGAACGTTTTCTTATCTCCTTTCTGTAGCATCTGATGGATTATTATTTGCCTTCGAAAAGTTCAATAACTGAGCCAACTCAAGCATTCCAGATGCACTTCGCATAATTAATGTATCAGTAGTGCAAGTCCTGTCGAGCACTGATGCAGAGACCGGACTCAATTCAAGAACGGGTCTCTTTGTAGCCGCCGTACTCCTTGATCGGTCATGGGAGCACTGCCGTGGTACGTAAGCGTTATGGAATAAGTTTAAAATCAGATTAATCGAAGGCGAAAGAAATACGCTTCTGAGGAGGAAAAATCAGGTGGGGTTGTGTATAACACATCGACTCGGTGTGACGTAGACCACGTTAAACCGTTTGATCAGTTTCTTTAGTTTCGGTAGTGGAACATTGCAACGCGTTAGTATTGTTCAGTGGGGACGCTGCGTTAGCATAAGGCTGAGCGACGAGTAGCTAGAACATTCTATGATTCGCTTTTGAAAACAGTTACGGTGGCCTCGCAGAAGCGACGTTTGGTTTCCAATGTTGGAATGAATGACAGCGGTAACGGTTGTGCTAATCGTCCAGTGAGGTGGTATATTGATATTGATCGGCCAGGGGCTGGAGACCCGATTATCCTGATCGTTGTTATGATTGTTCTAGGGTCTGTTTGGGAATCAGCAGTCCGGCCAATCAATGATATTTTGCAAGTTAACAGTCGTGGAAAACCTCCAACTGATTGAAGCAACAACTCCCGAAATCTATCGAGAAATGTTAATGTACCAGTTGTTTTCAATCGTCATTTGACGCTCACCTCCTTACCGTCTGATCAAAATAGTGTGCGTGGTACACGGAGAAAACAAATATACTAAAAGCATAAATTATGACATAAACCAGTACCATACCAGTCATTGGAATGGAGCAAACCAGCACGGAAAAAAATCCGTTGCTGGATTCATGAATAAAAATCATGAAATCATAAAATATGTCACTTCATGACATTACTGACTATGGTTCGCGATATCATGACGAAAACCACAATTATCATGAATAATAACTACTGCTCGGTTGAAAATGAGTCATGATCGCCAAAAGCGTTATTATAAATCAATTACCGTTTGGATGAATCCAACTCGAATAAAATATCATACCGCTGAGTCATGGAACCATGAACCCCATTCATGCTTTTATAACTGAAATTCCAAAATCATGAACCAAAACAAAACGTGTACCATGAATTTGATTCATGGTCGCTCTATAAGCGTAACGCATAGCTGTCAACCTGTCAAAAATATTTATCAATTCAATCGAAGCATGCCTACCGGTCGGCGGTAATTTTCGGGTAAGGTTTTAAAATCCTAACAAATGCTCGAGAAAAACTAACTTGTGCTTCATTATAGTGTGAAACATCAAGAGCACAGCTTACCGCGCAGTCGCAGCAGCAACGGTACACAGCAGCAGCCGCAGCAGCAGTAAAGCCTAGCGGTACAAGTTTTTTTTCATCTTGATTTTTATTCGATTAGGGCGAAATTAAAACGTTTTTATTCAGAAATCACATCAAGCTATAAGCTATTGAAGTCAAATAATTTCTTAGGTTTGATTTTTTTGTTTTTAAATAGTTTGAAACAGTTGAGAAGCTTTCTGTTAAAGAGACTCAAGACAGCTTCATACTGGAAGTGAGATAAGTTAGAAAATCTTTGTAAATCGAGCAGCTTTGAAGACTACTCACTAAATTAAAGTTCGGAAGTCTGATTTTCGAATTCCAAACTTACTTCCAACCTATACGTCAAATCACCGTCACACTAATTCGCGGTCATGCGTCAAGACAGCAGCAATTAACACATGTAAATGTAAAGCAATGTTATGTATAGTATCATACTACACAAAATGAGTGCCGTGAAGTTCTTGTTAACCCCATGATTGGAATAGGGTCGTGGGTGATTGATCCGTTCTCTACCCTCTTTGGTGAGTTGGTGCAAAGTCGAGAATCTGTGGCGGAAGTTGCATGCAGGTTTGCCAAATTCGTCGTAAGACACAGACACTCCAACTCGACCAAATTTCCAGGGAACGGAGTCAATGTTGTACAACATTCGAGCGTGCGTGGGGGCCTTACAATAGTGGGGCTCTAGAAGCTGTATTTGCCGATGTACACGATAGAATCAGAATCTCCTCGATCAATCTCTATAGAGATATTCTGCAGTATTCTGCAAACAAAGTTAAGAATGTTTGGAATGCTGAAAGGTATGACGTTCAACTGAAGACAGGAAACGATTTGACGTAAACGTGCACTTTTATCACATTTTTTCTGTTTATGTCGGAGTGAAATCAATCAATTGATGTTTAAATTTTTCTGAGAATGAGATGAATATGGGAGCATCAGATGAAAAATAGAACAGTTCTCTATATTGACTTAATTAAGCGTGATAGCTTTGGCAAGTAGGCAAGTTTTAATTTCGCCTTATGCATTGTTTTTCTAACGAAATACAAGATTACTACTCCAACCTTTATTTAAATTTATTATAGTCAACACCACCCGCCATGAGTAACCCGGGCTAGTATGTTTCCTTTGCAATCGGAGATTCCCTGAAGCAAAAGTGTTGATGGCACATTTGTCAAGTGTCACTTCTACCATCTGAATCAACACAGCTCATTTCAAATGCGTCCAAGAAAACTGTGGCAGAAAATATACAAACAGTAGATGTTTTGTGCGCCATCTAAGAAAGGAACACCCTCAAATTGAACCGAAAGATTGGAGATCTAAGAGGCTACATATTGCACCAGAAGATAACAGGTAATAGATAACTTCAACTCCTTTCAATTTGGACACTCCCAGCAAAATCAAATGAAAGTGTCCAAATAAAAGTGGTTTTTAAGAGTGTCCAAATTACGTTGTTTACTCTTATTTCACAAAAAAAATAGGATTAAAGGATAATTTTTATTTATCTTTGTTTTGTTTTAGCGTTGCTGATGCTTCAGACCACAGGAATGAATCGAATTCCGAGCAGTTATCAACACCACGAAATTGTGATGTCAAAGTTGATGATGAGAATCAACCCGAGGACTTATGGCAGGATATGCTTGATCTACATCTTGATGATGATCTACTAACATCAATTCAGAAAACTGGAACAGCATTCACCATACTTCTGCACAGCTTGCCTAACTATAATCGAGCAATGGTGTTTGAAGTTATCGCTTCATTGAGAAAAATATGGTTTTGGGAACCATTGATGACGATTGCTTTCGTGAAGTCGTCAAGACCAATATTTCCAGAAGTAGAGAAGGCTACTGTTTTGAACAATTTAATGAAGATTACACATGCTTTCGATGTAGTTGATTCTTCGAACACAAATCTTGTTAAGCTGTTGAAGGAAGAATGTCATTTCAAACGGTTGTTATTGATCAAGTTAGCAATGAGTTGATCCCCGTGGGAACTGAGTGACGGGCGTTGAATTCATAGAAAGAAGTGCTTTGTGGATAATGTCACACTAATGATTGGAGACTTGGTGCCTGCTGGAGATGAATGGACATTTCTCGTAAATGTTACTAAAGTTGGCTCATGTATAATGAAACCGTCATTCACTACCGAGGAAATACGAGTTAAAATATTAAAATAAAGTTAAAATATCTCATAAAATGCACATTAACCCAATATAAAACTCTTTTTGATAAACACTTTAAGCCAAAGCACTTCCACTTATTATTCCGCTTGCAATCAGTGGACAGGACCTACTCGGTTTACATCAGCGCATTCATGCCAGAAATGAAACATAAATACTTCAAAAAGACAGCAACAACCACATCATCGAGGAAGAATATCGCTTTTACATTGGCATATAAATGACCAATTTAAGATGTCATTTAAAGTATTCACGAACACTCGATAATTTCGGACCGCTGCAATTGGATGAGACTGGTTTTACATAAAACACTGCATTTCAATTCAACAACAAATTGATTTCAAAGTGACGGTGGTGTAATGTTGAGTGCTTAACTACGTTATGTTAGGAAAGACGAAAATAACAGCTGGAACGGTGTTGATTGCCAGGAGACATGATATCTTTCTCCAAGAAGTGCGCCATATCATCAAAAATAATGAAGTGATAACATTTGTCTGCCATACATATAAGGCCTGTGTGTTCGAAGAACACCAGGATGCATTGATAGTTTATCCGCATAACTATGAAATCGGTAAATGCGGTATTGAAGTAATCACTCATTCTCCGTCTCATCTACATCACCTACCAGATGGCCGGAAAGCGAAATTAACGGTGGAACACATTTTTTTTTTAATTTACCCAAGAAACAAAACAGTTTTTTATTGTTTTATTAACGAGACTTCTTGTAAACAAAATAGGGTTAAAACTGTGATTACGATTGTCACAAACAAATGTTTTTAAAATTCAACAATCTGGTGCTATTTTGTTGTTGAGTTCATATTTGTGCATGGCTACTTTCTTTTTTTTTTCATGTAGACTGCGGGTGACGTCGAAGTCAAGATCAACCAGCTGATAGGAGTTTCTTCGACAAAATTTGAAAATGTCCACTTGCAGCCGCAAATAAACACGGTAGGAACTTCGTGACCCGATTAATCCATTATCGTGGTTTTCGGCGGCTCCGAGTACAAAGCAGAAAACATACTGCAATCCATATGTATGTGCATGCACGTAACGTACGTGTAGAACCTGCAGTACACGCCGGATTGTAGGCCATTGTGGCTGGTTCTACAAACCTATATGTTTAAAATACCAGCGTCGATCGTGGAGCTGCCGAAGAGCACACGTGATTTGCTAAAGGCTATCGTTGTTAATCCTCATTTCCTTTGTATTCATGCCATTTCCGTAATATACTTAAATTGAAACGAAATCAAAAACTGAAATAAAAAAATGACGTTTGCCCATCAAACTCCTGAAAGAATCCGTTGTTCTCATTCATAAGTATGTTTTACGTTATCCATGAACTCGCTTCATGGTACCTATATGGAATCATGAATAATGTTCATGTTTTCATGTTTTTTTTCGTAGTTCCAAACGAAATGCTTCATGATATCATGAACCAAACTGTCCGTTTTCGTCACTAAAATTGGAATCATAAATGACAGGTGCCAATAATCATGAATAGTAGTGCATGTTTTCATGAATTTAATTTATGGTTATTAATCAGATGCTTCATGATTTCATGAATCAATTTGCCACTTTCATCATCAAAATCAAAAACATAACGCCATAGTGGCGTTACGTTGGATCATAGTAAGCTGATCTCATGATTTCATGACTTTTATTCATGGTGTATATCCATAACATGAAAAAGACGTTTTTCATGATATCATGAACCATTTTGCTAGTTTCAAGCACCGGATTTTTTCCCGTGAGGGTTTAACATTGATAAGAATTAATCAAATATATGCATTCCAGTGTATTTATCAAATTTATGCATTCCAATGCATACTTTTAATATATGCATTGCAATGCATATTTGTATAAATATAAATGCATTCCAATGCAAAAATCAAATATATGCATTACAATGCATATTTAAAATTAAAATTAGAAAAATTAGACAAAATAATCAATCAATGGGAGCAGACAGTAGAATATAGAAAAAACGCTTAAAAACATATAGTTGCGATATGTTTGATGTCCTGTTAACCCTCTCCCTTCATGGTAGCACAGGTGATCCTCAACTTTATGGACGTAATCATGTTTGTCCATGTACAATTTAATAATCAGTATTCGTTTCAGCGATTTCGCCGGCTCATTTGGTTTGTCCTTATGTGTTCTTTAGAATCAAACTAACTATTGAAAACAACTAAATACTGTTGGTTTTAAACAAACGTTTTTCAATTAATTTGATTTACAACAACAACGACGTAACAACAATTGTTCCAGTATTTCTCCCAAAAAGCAATCTTTGCATCTACAAACCTACAAGAAACTTTCTGAGAAACTTACCGCTAAATGCACGCGCTTTCAGGAGACAAAAGAACATTAAATTGTACCAAGTCGTATAAGCTCCTAAAGTATAAAATGCTGGTAACGGTATGCACGGAAAGTAATCATTATCTAAAATGCACTAAATGCATAAATATATTGGTTCAATGCATACTTTTATGCATTGCAGTGATTTAAAAGGAACAAAGCGTAGAAAGGGATACATAATATGCTTTTCAGCATTTTCTATTTTCTCCGTGTACTAAGAAATTCGGTAGATCAGCTCGTGTACTACTGATAGCTGTGTGATAGTTTCTAACGGTAGTTTGTATGCACTCTGTTTTGATGGCGCATGGAGAAGAACTCTCTCCTTTTTGGGTTTGTTTTGATCCGCAACGTAAGAGATCATTCAGGCTTTTTGAGCGCGTACCAACACGTTGCTTTTGCCTGTTGGAGGTGGCAGACTCGTCCATGCCTCGACCTACCCCAGTGGGATGTTAGACATAGGTAACGTCCTTGGTTCGGAGTACTACTTTACCATGCCCTTTCGCTCAATTTTCATTACTTCTCGTTCTATTTCCAATCTACCGTACACTAACGGAACTTTCAACACTTTCTATTCATACTCTTTCATTCAGCAAACATTACTGTCCACTCTTGGTGCCTCGTAGCGATGAGCGAACATCTCCTTCTACATCATTATCGTTACTCCACGCACGGAGAATAGAAAACATAACAATTAGAGTTCATACGTACATATATATGTACATCATATCGTGATATAGCCGACCAACTGGTTCATACATATTGCCGTCTGAATTTAACGAGCTTGGCATAGCACACCACTGCATTCGAAATAGATGTCGAGATGCAACACTAACCCATCATTCTCTGCTTGCCCACTGAACCCACGTTCAGGGTACGCTTTGACAAAATACTAGTTGGATAGAGACGATGCTTTAAAATCGAGTCATGTTTGCTGACTTCGGTGGATCGCGATTGGTAGTCAGACCACATAAAGGATGCCCACAAGGTGGAGTTCTGTCACCCTTGCTTTGGGCGCTAGTAGTTGATGATCTTTTGAAAAAGTTGTCCGATCTTGGATTTTAAGTTGTTGATATGCGATGATGTTTGTATTGACGTGCGCGAAAGCAAGAAATATAATTTGCTGCCGAATGCAATCTGCGCTAATTTATTCGAAGTGGTGCGAAGAGAGAAAGTCAAAACCCTAGCAAAGGAAAACCAATAAGCTGATATCATGAGTAATAAGTTCGTTATCTATCAGTTATCGTTTTGATTTCACTGTTATCTGCAAAACAAATTTAGTTATCACCAATGGTAATTTTTGTTATCATATGTTATCATTTTGAACACACTATAGCTTTTAACGTTATAAGTTGAATTATATAACTATACATACTTCCAGCATATTTGAAGACATTTGATTTTATTTATAATATTTTTTCAGGTATTCGCATGAAAATCTGATTTCAAATTGATAACATAATTTGATACAATTTCAATAAATTTTCTTGCAATACAGGATTTATTATCAAGTTGTTCGGAGTGATAACAAAATAAGTTATTATTATGATATTCAAAGTATATTTATTCAATCGATTCTGTTATTTTGACTGTATATTCAGCCTGAATGATTACATATTCAGTGAGATAAAAAATGATAAACTGGTATTAGAACTTGTTATCAATTTGATATAATCCTTTGCTCGGGTATTAATCCCTTAAAAACGGTAATTATACCGTTCACAAAGCGAAGAACGGTATCGTTGCCTAGACTGACTATAACTGGGGTTTTAATTGATTTTTCGTCTGAAGTAAAATACCTCGGTGTTACTTTAGACAGAAAACTCAATTGGAACTCACACTTAGAGAGTGTTATTAACAAAGGAATAAATGCCTTTGGGTCTGCAAAAGAACATTTGGCAAAAAGTGGGTCTACGTCCAAAATGATTAAATGGATTTACATCAGCTTAGTTAGGCCCAGAATTACCTACGCCTTTTTAGTGTGATGGCCAAAAACAAAAGAAGTAACTGCTCAGAAAACTGGGTAAAATGAACAAGAAAACAGGATGTGGGGTTTTTGGTCCGGGGATACAAAACAATTTACTCCTATGGGACAATATCCAACAGTATTTCAAGCGGAAATTTATGCAATTATGAGATATGTTTATGTCTGCCTTAATAGATTTGCAAATATTTGTATTTGTTCAGATAGCTTAGCAGCTTTAAATGCAGTTAAAGCATATAAATATCAGTCAATGCTGGTTTGGGAGTGCATCCTATTATTGGAGCAATTGGCTAGTGGGAACGAAGTCAATTTGTACTGGGTTCCCGGACATAGCGGAATAGAGGGAAATGAAATAGCGGATAGTCTGACTAGGAAGGGCTCAACTCCTGCGCTCACAGGTCCGGAACCATTCTGTGGAGTTGCAGATTGTTCTCTAAAGTGAAGATTAAACAGTGGGAAATGTTTATGGACAAGCAAACTGAATACCACAGAAACATCAACACAAGCAAAGATTCATAGTACCGAGTAAGAAAAACACTCTAAACCTACTTAAATTAAACAAAAATAACCTCGAAGATGATAACTGGTCTATTCACTGGCCACTGTAGATACCACCTGGAAAAAAATGGATAAACTTGAAAACCCCGATGACGATTTGCTAACAAGAAAGCAAAACTTCAGAACATTTGCTCTGTGATTGTAGTATTTATTTAGGACTCGGCTTCGAAGTTTAGGAAAACGGCTTCTACAACCCCATGAAGTCTGGCAGTTAAGTCCCAGTGAGGTAATAGACTTTATTAGGCAAGTCGAACCTACCTGGGACAAAATGCAGGCTCAGACATTGCCCATAACATCACAATTGTGATGAGTAAACTGATCTGCAAAATCAAATGGGTCATACCACAATATTCCTCTAATCGGTCGCAGTGGTTTTCACGGTTCCACAAAAAAATGGGTTCTTGCAACCGCCACGCTACTTTCAGGGCCAATACTGGCCATTGATCGCCTCTGGCACAGCTCTGTTCCTGCCGAGCGAACGAAGAAATTCCAGGCTTCCCCATTTTGTATCGTGCACTGGACACGCAAGGATGCCAGACGTCGTGTTTGTCATGGATGACGAGACCTAGTTGACTCCAGACGGCAACGACTGGTAGGAGACCGCAAAATTTACGTCCCTAACTAAAGAGGTAAGCGTTGGCGTCAAATCTATATCTTCCATTCAAAGTCCCTGAAGAATGCCTTTCTTTGGCTGACGACTAGCGAGAAGAGAATGACCAAGTCGCTTCTTTTTCATCGTGCTTTGCGGTGGACGAGGAGATATACAGTACGAAGTGCCTGCTAGGAATTTGTGTCCTTCATCAAGAAGTGTCAAACAAAGGAGAATGTGATTTTGGGCGGACGCAATCTCTGCCCATTAAATCAAGAGATCACTGGAGAAGATGGACCGGATGAAGACAAACGTTGTATTGAAGAACGACAACAGTCCCAACGTCGCCCAACTGTGACCGATGCCACAAAATGTTTGGTTCTTCATTTGAAATTTACTTCAATAATTTTCGTGGCAAGACGAAGCAGGCAAGATCAAGAAAGAGCTACCAAAATCCATCTTTTTATCGCACGTAAGTGCTACGAGTTTTTTCTAACTGCTGTACGGCTCGGCAAAGCATCGAAGTTGTTTTGTAGAAACTTCAATAAACATAGAATATTAAGGAAATTTTGTTGCATTCAATTATCTTTTGTAGCTAAATTAGTCCATTTTTTATAATGCATATGCGGTATATGATTTTTTTTAAAAGTACTGGAGTTCGTTAAAATTATGTAGCAAACTCAAGTCTTGAAACGCTTTTTTGTTTTAATTCTCAGAACGCCATCGAAAACTTCTTAAAAGTTTCAAAAAAACAAGCCTTTCGATTCTTAAGTTAAGCTGATTCATAAAACCTTCCGTAACTGTGTTTCGTATTATTTTTTTTTTTAAAGTAAAATACTTAATTGACGTTTCTCCGGGGTTGCCTTTAATCAAGAAAATATTTTTTCGCATTCCTTAGCTCTTTTTTCTAAATATTATTTAAGTAATACACTGAATAATTTTATTATAGCTAGAATTAAATAATTTCTCAAAAGTGTAGGGCAAATTTATCAACAGATTTCGAAAGGCATGGCATTAGTAAAAGTCCTGATTCACAAGAAAAAGTCGTTGAATATCAGCAGAGACTCGACAGTGTCATTTCTGCTTCCATGCTTACAAAAATACAACTTTTTTTTAACAAAAATTTGATTTTTTCTAATATTGTTGAACTTTTGGTAAATTTCGAGATATTTTAAAATTATTGAAAGTTTTTTTCTTCCAATAACTCGATTTTTCAAGTAAGTAGAAATCATTAAAGTTCTTTGAAAATATTGGATCCTCTAAAGGGCGAACACGAAATTATTGCTACACATTCAACAGGGCATAACTTTTTTACCATTGGGTAAAAATCAACCAAATTTTGCACACTTTCTCATTGATGTGTATTGTATTACATGCTGTCAAACTCGAAGTCGTGTTTTTCGATTCAACGAAAATGGAGGTGAACCAACGCGAGTCGAGAGAACAAATTCTTTCCAAACACCTGAATTTCCTGACCTGTCGCACCGGCAGTTGGGAAAATGTTGAACATTCACCATTCAACCATCTCCAGAGTGTTGAAGCGGTTCCAGGAGCGGTTGACGTTGGACCACGGCAAAGGAGCTGGAAGAAAGGACCGGAGACCGGAGAGAAAGGTGAAGCGGATGATTGCAACCCAACGTCTCAAGTGATTTGCTAAAGATCGGCATGTCGCAGAGCTACGTCCAGAATGCAAAGAAGAGAGCTGACTACATACATACAAGGTACAGAACTTCCCAAACCGCGATGAGCGGCAACAATCGACGGCTAAAACTCGGGCACGGAAGCTCTACGAGAAGATGCTGACAAAATATGGCTGCTGTGTGATGGACGACGAAACGTATATAAAAGCTGATTTTAAGCTAAATCCCGAGGTTGGAGTTTTTCACCGGCAAGAGCAAGTTCTACGTGGACGACAAATTAAAGAAGAAGAAAATGTCGAAGTTCGCCTCCAAATAACTCATTTGGCAGGCCATCTGCTCTTGCGGACTGAGGAGTGAGCCTTTCGTGACAAAGGGCACAGTAAATGGCGAGATCTACAAATCTGAGTGCCTCGAGAAGCGCTTTTTGCCGTTCTTGCAGCAGCACGACGAAGCTCCGCTATTTTGGCCAGATTTGGCATCATGCCACTATTCTAAAAGTGTCCTGGAGTGGTATGAGGCCAATTCTGTCCATTTTGTTCCAAAGGACATGAATCCGCCGAACTGTCCGGAGCTGCGCCCGGTGGAGCAGTACTGGGCAATGATGAAGCGGGAACTTCGGAAGAGCAAGAAGACAGTCAAAGACGAGAAGGACATGTTAAGAAAATGGAAAAAAAACTGAGAAACTGGTACCGGATGACACTGTAAAGACTTTGATGGAGGGCATCAAGCGAAAATGCGTTCAATTTTACACTCAAGGCTCCATCGATTAACTTTTCTTTTGATTTTTGAAGTAAATATATGTATAAAACTACCCTAAAATTTTGGTTTGATTCTAAACATTATAAGAAAATTGGCATGACATTTTCGGTGTCGCAATAATTTCGTGTTCGCTCTTTACATTCCAAGCAAAATTTCACATCTTGATAATCTGATAATTTTCTTGAATTTCTATGGGATTTTTCAGTAGGATAAAATGATTGGGAGCGTTTTTTTATTGAATTGTTTCGTGTTGTACACATCTCGAATAAAGTCTTAATTTATTCTGTTTTATTCTATTTTGATAAGTACCCTCGTGAATAGTTTTTTTTATGTTTGAAAAAAAATAAGAAAGCTTAACAGTTTTTTACAGTTCCGCTTGTACCAGGGGCTGGATAGTCAAGAAGAAAATGGATAGAGTACTCGGTTCAGGAAATACCTTATGTTTTGGTCTCAAACTCGGTCCCCAGCTTTATGCCTTAAATTTTCTGTCAACTTACACTGCGAACCAAAATAAAAACAAAGATTCTAGGTACCGAACAGCACAAGAAAGTGTAAGGTGGATTTTGCGAATAAAACGGTCCGCGGATGACACATCGTCAAATTTTTTTTAGAAAAAACAGATTGGTAGGACGTTTTAGGTTATACGTTTACTTGTCAAATTTGAGCAAGATCTGTCACGAAGCTTTCCTTTTCTTAATTTTATTGTAGTGCATACAGCTGCACTGCAACTGAACCAAATGATCTAGAATATTCTTTTTATTTTAATAAAGTTCCTTCACAATGTATTAAAGCTTCCAAGACCTTTCGTTGCATCAAGCGTCTATGAATAATTCACTTAGAACTAAAACGGAATTTTAAAATAAAACATGACAACATTGGCATCTTTAAAAAGAATAAACTGTATTTGAAGTTTATAAACTACATTTTCAGCGTAACTTAATAACTGTGCCGTCATCATTGCGCTATCAATAAAGAACATGGTGAAACTCCAAAATTTTTGCTCATTTTCAAAATATTAAAAACGACGACTAAACTTAAGGTCTTAAGATCTGAGAAGTAAATCACTTTTCTGAGATACTTTTAATAAATATGGAATGCTTTAGGTCAAGAAATGCCACCGCTACATGGACAATAAAATCATCTTTTCTTGATGTTGAAGGAGATGTTCGCTCATCACCATGAGGCACCAAGAGTGAACAACAATGTTTTTGGCTAGAATTGAAAGATATGAAGAGAAAGTTTTTGATAGTTCCGCTAGTGTGCGGCAGGCTCGGAAACATAGCAGATGTTTTAGGAAAATTGAGCGAAAAGGGCATGTGTACAGTGGTACTCGAACCAACGACATTTTTGCCTAACATCCCACTGCGGGGTAGGTTAAAGCACGGACTAAGTCCGCCACTTCAACAGGCAAAAATGTCCGGTTGGAAGACGCTCATGTACCACTGTGGCTTGTATAGTTATTCTAGCGATCTATTGTGTGCACTCTGTTTACTGATGCGCACATGGGAGAGGAACTCTCTCCTTTTTTGGGTTTGTTTTGATTCTCACCGACTGACGATCACTAAAGCTTTTCTCGTCGTCTCCAACGTAGAGACCTCGGAGAGAAACACCGTGAAGCGATGCGATATTGGTCCCCACCAGTATAATTAATGGTTACCACCATTTATGGTTTCACATACATTAATTGTTATTTTATATATTCTCCGTGCGAGGAGTAACTAATGTAATGTCTTTCAATTCTAGCCAAAAACATTGTTGTTCACTCTTGGTGCCTCATGGTGATGAGCGAACATCTCCTTCAACATCATAATCGTTACTCCTCGCACGGAGAATATATAAAATAACAATTAATGCATCTTTTCTTGTCATCTTACTGAGGATATCAATGTCTGAAAAATCTGTAGCTTTATCGCAATATCTGTAAAATGTCTGTAATCTGCATGAGGTCTGTATGCTTGATCAAATGTCTGTATAAATACAGACATGTCTCTATATCTGGCATCCTTTCTGAAACGTATGAGACGTTCCTCACTTAAATTTGAAGTATGTGATAGGAAAGTACAGCGCATTCAGTAAATTTACTCTGAAAAATCGACAATATAAAACATCACCTCTTATTTTGGTTATTTTCTGTAGTTTAAAATTGTTAACGGATTATGTTTGATAACTGAATTAATACGTTGTTTATTTTTTGTTTTATAAAAAAAAACCTTGCAACAGCGTAGTTGCTACTCCTTTACTGATCAGAACTAGTGTAATTGCACAGAGAACCACATAGATGGAGCTTGGGAGTAGGCTTTTACACCTTCAATGTACAAATTCACTAATTCTATTTATAGATCAGTACCAGCGCCGGCCACGTCCTCACGGTCATTTGGGAGAGGGGAAGAAGGATGATTAGTTTGACAATCGTTGTTATTAGAGACCGTGAGCATCACTGCATCTCTACAATTGCCAAGGGAAGGATAGTTGTGTTAGTGAGGCAGGTTTATTTTTAGATCATGGATGCACTATGGTAAGTGAAGCGATCAAAGAAAGAGAGCGCAGTAGACTGCTTTTTACTTTAAATCTATGGGTGATAGAAAGAGGCAAGTGACAAATGGCAAGGAAGGGGACGGGCCTGGGATTGAACTCCCGACCATCTGCTCAGTAAGCAGAACGGGTAACCACTGAGCTACCCAGCCGCCTCTGTTTGATAACTGAATTAATACGCGGGAAAAATTTACAACCGATTGATGTAAACATCTTGAAAATCTGTCAAGCATCTATTAAGTTATTACCGTTTGATTTGTAACAATATTTCATGACGGTCTACTATTTCAATAATAGATTTTCAATTGACACTCTTCCCTTACTGTAAGGCGTAGTCTACGTCAAAACCTCAACTTAACACAACATGTAGAGGAAATTGGTTTCATATCTAATGCTCCTTTTATGAGCAGCAAATCTTGCTTAAATGTACGGTTCTTCGTTGACAATATTTCATCTTGATTCAAATAAAACCAAGTTTTGACTGCATTCTTCATTCCCCATTCAAAGCAGCACACAGCGTTATGTTGAAAATATGTTAATCCCAAAACGATCCTTGTAATAAAGAACCGGCCGTTTCTCAAATCTCCCGCAATTTCACTTGTAAAATTGCTTGAGGGCCCTGCAACAAAACAACGGACGTGAAGTGATTTAGCACGTGCTTAAGAGAAAATCAAATAAAAAGCAGGTGTGCTGCACTGCTCCCTCAGATTTTCCGCTTCCGTCATCATGTAAATGGGAACCATTTTCCACTCGTTTATTTCCTTCATTTCACACCCGGATTTGGTTTGTTTGTTTCAAGCGCCAGCAAATATGGTCGTGAATGTTTAGGCAGCCGATAAAGATCTTTCATTTTTATCGTGCTCATTTTTCCGTCCTTTCAGATCCGGTGATTTGATCCCTATCTGGAGAAAAGAAAAAACGAAAGGTCACGCATTTAAAAAGGACCGCTCTTATTGCCGATTCGTTTAGACTCTGAGCGGCGGTGAAAAAAGGTCTCCACCGCCTGCGGGGACCGATTTCCAATTTTTCACATTCCACTACGCCTGAATAAGCAAGGAAATGCGCACACAAAACAAACTTATTCAACAAAACAATTTGCGTTTGTTAGCAATATTAATAAATTATTAGCCCGACAGAGAAGATAATAAATTTGAAAGAGTTTAAAAAGATTTGCATAATTTTAATTAAAGCTCGCTGTTCGTGAAATTAGGACATCGAGCGTGGAAACGAACGGAGCGAATTCTGGTCAAACATTACGCATTTTGCTTTCTCCTTTCCATTGAAACGTGACTGCGATGTTGAATGAGCATTTTTCCGCCTCGAGCGTAAGATTTTCAACCTGGAAAATTCTCACGAAAAGTTCGTAGAAACTGCTTTTTCAGCATCTTTTTTTGATTGCGTCGGTTAGCTGGTGGTTCCTCGTTTCCATCAATGAACGAATGATAATTTCAAGGTTCATTTGCGAGGAACCGGCAGCAGCTGATGCTAGTGAAGTTGTCGGTGATGATGGAACCTACCAATTCTCTATTCCTCCAACTGGAAGTTTCAGCTGGAAAAGGACAACCAAATGGTGGGAAAACTTTACCGCCGTAATGACGAAACTTTCCATCACGGTGCGGAGTAATTCAATTACGGATGTCCAACAAAATATATATCGATCGGTTTGGAGATCGGCGTTGACAAAGCATTGAGAACAAAGTTTACCCAGATTGATTGGAGCTTATTATGGAATTGTTAAAAATTGCCTAGAGTGGTGTGATTTTGCAATGATAGAGGCAACCAAAAAAATTAAAAAAATTAACAAAAAAAATTGGTTTGTTGCGTAGTAGAACATAAACGCAAAAAAGGGTGCCTGATTCTCAATTATCAACTAATCAGAATTATTTTAATTGTAATGTTTTATATTATCCGTGCGTGGAGTAACGATTATGACGTAGAAGGAGATGTTCGCTCATCACCATGCAGAGCATCAAGAGTGAACAGTAATGTTTTTGCTAGAATGAAAAGATATGAAGAGAAAGTGTTGAAAGTTCCGTCATGTCAGTACGGCGGGTTGGAAACATGTTTGAAAATTGAGCGAAAAGGCATGGGTACAATGGTACTTGAACCAAGAACGTCAACTTTTGCTCGATGATGTCCTTGGTTCGAGTACCACTGTATCCATGCCCCTTCGCTCATTTTTCAAAAATCTGTTCTATTTCCAACCTGCCGTACACTGACGGAACTTTCAACACTTTCTCTTCATATCTTTCATTCAAGCAAAAAACATTACTGTCCACTCTTGATGCCTCATGGTGATGAGCGAACATATCATTCTACATCATAATCAGACATTTTATAATGCACTTATTAGGCTGGTAAATGGTTGGTCATTGAGTACCATCGGTACTTCTCCATTGTGGTTCATACACTGAAAAATTAAATTAAGTTCATACTATGTAACCGCAACTAGGACGTCCAGAGGGTAGCTTCTCGAATCTTTTGGACTGCCTCTAAACATCTTGCTATGAGGAATCAGGTGGTTACTCACCGATTGCCAGTCGATCTTCCAAACTTGGAAAACGTCTGTATTGAGTTTTTTTTTCAAATTTTCATATTCCGCCCACTATATCTCAAAAAATTGCGATTAGTTAGAATCATTCCCAAGCAGCACACAACCGGCAAAAATGGTTTCAGCAACTCGATTGTGACTTGATTGAGTCACAGAACAGTCACCTTTACTGGGTTGAAACAAGTGTGCTACTACGGTTGGGTATTGGACCAAGTCTCTCCTCGGTTGGAACGAAAAAGATTAGCTTGGAAATCAATGGAACAAATAAAGTTTCCAAAAGGCACGAAGTGCTTTTAAATAGTGACGCTAATGTCTTTAATACTTCAGTCATTGTTTTGGAATAGATTGGCTAAATTGTTCCTTCAGCATGGAGCAACCTGGCCGGCATTGAAGGCTGAAGGAGTTTTGCAGCATTTTGGCATAAGGTTCACATTTAATATTCTGCTAATTTTTTTTTCGCTGCCACGTCGTAGAACGTTTAAATCAAGGCAATAATATCAGGTGTTATACTGACAAGGTATGCCACGGTTCTCTCCTAGACATCTAACTTCCAGTCTAAGAGAGACGACCAAAACTACGCAATTCATTTTTATGGCAATTTATGTCGTAATTTGTTAATTTTTTTAATGAATTTCTAGCTATACCCGGAGCGAGCCTTGGATTGCTTGCAACTAAATGAATGAAAATTGAATAGAACTGGTGCTTTTACAAAAAAAAAAATAGATTTAAGTTTTGCTTAAAAAATTTCGTTTGTTAATATGCGTAAATTCTGCAAAATGAAACGTAGCTGTATGTTTTTAATTTAACCCTCGGATTGTTAGTTTCTATAATGGTTTTTATTTCGGTGTAGATGTGTTTATTTCGTGGTTTTCAGAGATAAAACATTAATCTTCGAACTACGCCGTATCCTGTCAGTTTGAACGTAATTTTCTCTTGCCTAACATAAGCTTAACGTCTTGTGCATTATATAGCACTGAGAGCATTCCCCATTCTTGACTAAGAAGGGGTTCAAACCTCTATCAGAACATACTGATTACCTGAGAAATACACATCGTGTGTTTTAGTTACCTGAATAGTGCTCATTTTGGGTTAAAATTTGTTTCATGCGCATGAGAGCCCTCCTTAAGAGAGGGCAAGGATTTCGAACTACCATAGGAAAAAATCCTGCCTCCAAAAACCCCCACAAGCCAAATTTGGTTAAGTTTGCTTGATTAGTTTCCAAGTTGTACAAAAAATTGTGTTTCATTTCAATTCGACTGGCGAAATGTATTGGCCGAAGTGGAGTATCTTACGAAGAACTATCATCCCAAACAGCTTGAAAGTAGAGCTCAGCGCAGCTATACCTCGATAGTTCGCAACATTTCTCTTGCACCCCTTCTTAAACACTGGGAAAACATATGACTGTTTCCAGCAGTCCGGAAATAAACCAGAAGCGAGGGATACAGACGCTAGCGGTTTTGCCAATGTACCTAAACATCATTTTAACACAAGAGATGGTATGCCTTCTGGGCCATATCCAGTGGAGGATTTCAGTTTCTTACCAGCGGAAACAACCATGTCATCGGCGACAACGAACTGAGCCAAAGAGCCGGTAAACCGAGGAACATTTGAGGTGGTTGCGTCTATATCCTGGAGATTGAGATGTTCTTTGGTGAAAACGTTGCTGAATTGAGAGCAAAACATATTTGTGGTATCCGGTATGGGGTCGGCTTCAATCAGACCGTTGGTCATCGTAGAGGGTAGTCCGGATTCCGTTCGTTGGTCATTCACGTAGCGCCAAAAACTTTTTGGTTTGTTTTTTAGGCGGCTTTGTAGACGATCTTGAAAGGCGTCAAAAACGTGATTGTTAAGTTGCTTATACTCGGTGTTCAACTTCATGTATATCTCTTTCGTAGAGTCAGTACGATACTTGCTGTGTCGTCGGAGAGCAGCTTGCTTCATTCTTTTGAGGTGTTTGAGATCGGTATTAGACTAGGCTAGCTTAAGTGGGACACGGCTGAACTTAACGGGAACGCACTAGTCGCTAGCGTATGATAGGATTCATGATATCGTTGTTGCAGCGAGGTTAGTGTCTAAGTCTCGAAGAACTTCGTCCCAATCGATATTTGTGAAGAAATCGTTCATTCCATCGAAATCAGCCTTACTGAAATCGTAAGAAACGCTTTCAGACGTGTCACGAAAGCGTTGTTGTAGGTTTATTTCGATTTTCATTTGCACAGGAGGATGATGCCTAAGTTGGATCCATTTGCTTGATTAGTTCTTGGGTTATTCAGAAAACTTCGTTTTAGTTGTATGGCCCATTTAGAGAGAACCATAGAAACATTTCTTGCTTCCAAGAACTCTCATATGCTAAATTTGGTTTCCTTTGCTTGAATATTTATTGAGTTATGCAGACATATGTGTTTCATTTGGTGAGTGTTGGCCAAATTTGGATTTTTCAGATATATTTTATCCTTAATAGGATATAGAGTATTTTTCATACATCTAGTAACCTAACGTACGTGCTCCATCACAATATTTTCTATTGTGATGTATTCAACTCAATGGGTAAATTAAACTGAAGGTGAGTTTGAAATAAGGGGAACTTGGAGTTGAGTATACGTACCCACTGGATATTGGCCAACATGTTTTTGCACATTTGTTTGAGGATTTGTTAAACAACAAAAGTTTCCAAATCCAAAGTTCGGATGCCGTGTTGCATCGGTAACCGGACTTTTTGTTCATGAATTTAGACTATTTTGAAATCACAAACTAGCATGCATTTGTAAGCTAATAAGTTTGATATAATAGCGTATTAACGATAAATCTGAAATTATAAATCTATTGTTTCGGTTGCCTATTGTTCGTTGCGCGAGTGATCGAGTGAGCATGAGAAGTCGTGGTTCGCCGGGTAAGATAGGTCGGTGGAGAGTTACATAATTAATTGTGATCCAAATTATTCGTTCACCATGCTTGTCGGGTGACCCTATTTTGGAACAAATGAACCACTGTCCCATTTTGTAAGTGACTCCAGTGGCATCCGTGCTGTTGATTTAAACCGGTCCAAATCGGCTTTCCAGTATTGTAAAACATCTCCTACTTTCCTAATGAAAAACCACTATCACATTTTGTGAATGGCCCCTATGCACTATGGTCCAGATCACGAATTTACGAGGAAACATGCTCCCAGCGCCTAAACTTGAAACTTTACAGCAAAGTGATGTTCTACAACATGATTTGTATCATCAAGGCCCATTTTTTTATGTTGATTAAAATTAGGGTGGTCCCCATTTTCACGGAAATACAAAAACTAACTTTTTTATTTGCAGAAATAGACGTTTACATTCTTAGGCAAAGTTGTAGCGCAAAAAATTTCATGGAGTTTTCATAAATCAATTTTTTGTAGCTTTAAAATTGACAGATTAAGAGCAATTTTCCCTCATCAACTTAGGGTGTACCATAAAAAAATGTTTTTTTCTGCCCTTACTTTTTTATTTCAATTCCCACTGTTAAGTTGTGTTCCGACGAGTTTTAGAACTTTTGAAGACACGTACTTCAGTATACAAACTTTGCGACTAGGTTCAAGAAATCAATAGTTATTGAAGTTTTTCTAAAAAAAAATACGCCCTTTTCAAATGTTGATTTTAATGATTGGGGCAAACACAAAAAAAATTGAAGACGTCATTTGAAAGGACAACTTATCATGTTAAACATATGTGAAAACTAGAGATATGTTATTTCTTTATCATCAGAAAATTACATTTGAATCTTAGATGGTTTTAGAAGAAAAACTTCAATGAATATTGATTGGCACAGAGCTAGCGGCAAAATTAATATACCAAAATACGCACCATACGGGAAAAGTTGCTCTAAATCGGTCAATTTTTGAGCTTAAAAAAAACTGTGGTAAAACTTAAAATAAAAACGAAGGCCAATATTTTATGTTGGTTAAAATTAGGGTGGTCCCCATTTTCACGGAAGTACAAAAACTAACTTTTTATTTGCAGAAATAGACGTTTAAATTCTTGGGCAAAGTTATAGCGCAAAAATTTTCATGGAGTTTTCATGTAAAATTTTGTTTGTAGCTTTAAAATTGACCGATTTTTCCCTCGTCAACTTAGGGTGTACCATAAAAAAAAAGTTTTTCCGTCCTAACTTTTTATTTAAATTTTGCATCGTTAAATTTTGTTAGGACGAGTTACGTAGAACTTTTAAAGGTGCGTATTTTGGTGTATTAATTTTGCCACTACTTAACCAGTCAATACTTGTTGCAGTTTTCTTCTAAAACATCTGGGATTCAAATATGTAATTTTTCTGATGACTCAGGAAATAATATATCCTCGACGTGATCACATATATTAAACATGACAAAGCTGATCCTTAATCAAATGACGTACTTCGCAATCATTAGTGATTGCCCCAATCATTCTCAGACATTTGAATAAGAACTGTCTACATGACCAAAGAACTAGTTTGTATACTGAAGTACGTGTTAATTCCGAAACTCGTCGCAACTACAGCTTAACGGTAAGTGAGGATAGTAAGAAATAAGGAAACGAAAAAACCATTTTTTATGGTACACCATAAGTTGTTGAGAAAAATTGCATGCTATCGATCAGTTTGCAAGCTACAAAATTGATTTACTGAAACTCCATGAAACATTGCAGCATCTTTGCTAGAAGTCTGACACTATCTATCTCTGAGTAAAAGGATGGTTACAACATTTCCGTATGAAAATATGGACCACCCTGAGCAATCAACATCAAAAAATGGGCGCCAGATGACAAATCATGCTGAATAACATCTTTGCTGCAAAGACTCAAGTTTAGGCTGAACCATGGTATCCTCGCAAATTCGTGATCTGGATTCAAAGACTGATAACATCCTTACTGTTGGACGTTAAATCGGTCAAAATCAGCTTTTCAGCATTGTTAAAAATAACTGCTCCCAATGAAAAACCACAATCACATTTGTGTGGGGCCTCAATAGCATCCTTACTGTTGGGTAAAATCAGGAATCGCTCCAAATTTTCAAATAACGCGAATCGCTCCAAATTTTCAAATATTTAACATGACAGCTTATCGTTAGCCAAAACACGACGGCCCTGCTGCCCAACCCTGTCTGTCCCAAATCCAGTGATTGCTCATATGGAAGTGCAGTGGACTACATTCCTTACTTGACCTCCATATGGGCCAGTTTTTGCACATTGAAGATGTATGTTAGTCTCAAGCATCATCTGGTGGTTCCTCTGTGTAATAACAGCTGATCTGGCAACAACGGAATAGCAACTTCGGGAGGTCAATCATGCTCATGTTCGTGTAGAAATATATGTTTTATTTTTATGGGAGCCCTTCCTCTTTTAGGCGGAGGAGGAGTCTCGAACCATCATAAGAACCTTCTCCGGCCCCTAAAAAACTCCATCGCCCATAATTTTCAGCCACAGTAGGATTGTTGTGTCTCATTTTTGTTTGAATATGTAGTGTTTATTTGTTTGAGCCCCCTCCCCTATAAGCATGGATAGAAATATTGTTTGCCTTCATAAACCTCGACACACCATATATGGTTCCATTTGCTTGATTAGTTCTTGGAGTTATGCAGAAATTTCTGTTTTCATGTGTATGAGTGCCATCCCTTTCTAGATATCAGGAGGGTCGAGGTCCAGAAAACTACACACAGAAAAAATCTTGCAACTTCAAGCACTTGCTTGTTCTCGAATTCGTGACTACAGTTCCGGGCACAGATTTTTCCGATTGTAGCCATCATTCAAGGAGGTGAAGCTCGTATGAAAATGGACCATATGTGTAGCGATTACCAACGCCATATGTAGGAAATTAAAGGGACTTTCCAGGCAGCCTAGGTTTTCTGATATTATTAATGCTAATATTGATTAATACTGAGTTTGAATACACTCCTAAAATTGTGTTAAACATATTAAAAATACATGATGTTCTATTCTGAGTCAATTTTTATTGAAGCAATGTTTATTGAGAACCTTTACGACATATTAGCTGGGAGACAGCCCCGCACCCACCCCTCGCCTTTGCTGTATGACGAGCTTGATACGCTTCTCAAAAAAATCGCGCGTGTTGCGCCCTCGAATCCATCAGCATCTCGTCTGATGTTCGCTCTCCCTTGACCAGTAGGGACAATCATACATAAATATAGGTGAAACAAGGTTGTCCATTATCATCAAGGATCTTTAGAATAGTGCTTCTACATATGTGCTATGCCGGTCGAAGGAATCAATTCCCTGACATTCGACTAGAGTCCAAGTCGAATGTAATTGAAACTCACACTGATCCTCGCGTACGCTGACGATCTTCTCATCGTTATGCGCGGATTTAGACAGTGCTAAACAAAGTCACTGCTGCTCTCAAGCAACTTCTATCAGAGGCTGGTCTGGAGATTCACCCAGGGAAATCAGAGATTCTGATTAGAGATCCATTTTCTACTATGGAACAAAGAATAGCGCTAGTTCAAGTTGCTGGAATAGAAATTTATTGATGTTCCTCTCTAAGATACTTGGGCATCTACATGACGGCCACGTTAAATCAACTCGAAAGATCCGACAAAGGTGTTTGAAATCAACGCGGGTAAGTAAGATCTTTCTGCCTTTCCTATAAAAAAACAAGCCACCTTGGAATATATTCCGGAGAATATACGCTACGGTGCTAGTTTCGACTATATCGTTTGGCCTAAATGCAATATTATTTACATCCCAAAATCGTACAACGCTTCAACGATTTGAGAGAAACATTATAAAAGAATGGCTGGAGGCTTGTGGGCACAAAAAAGGTCATCAACAAGGCACATACTATTAAATCGAACGATAACAACGAAGATGAAGATTCACAGAACAATGTACTGGGGGCCCCAGTCTGGGGCCATATCATGCGAAGGATCGAAAACATGTTGCTGCACGTTGCTTATAATTTCAAAATCAGTTGCCCTAAAAGGAAGTTCAGACCTTGCGACACCTGGCTTCAATCGCTGGATAAGGACTAGGCATCCATTGGTAAGACGAGACAGGATTTTGAAGAGCTGCTGCAGAGCAAGTAAAGAATTGCTGCGCAAGGAATTACGTAAGCTGTATGAACTACCGCAAGCCTCTGACAGCGAAGAGTCTGAACTTGATGCATCAGAGGTTATAGAAAACGTATAGAGCGACGAGACAAGTAGTTTCAGGTTAGCAGTGGTCTTCAGGATCAAGCGGTTCACCTGAGGTTGCTGGCGTGCTCGCCCAACGCGGCCGCTCATAGTTTACACGGTCCTAGGCCGTTCCCGCCACCTTGTACCGACGGATGGTGTTATAGATAAAATTCCGCTTCATCCCGTAGGATTTCAACCGCTGGAATATGTCGCCGTGTTGCTCACCTCTCGCAAACAACTTTAAGACGGCGTAGCGGTATTACTTCATCGTAGGCGGTAAACAAACAACAAATGACAGCAAGTTGACACCGTGCGCATTGGTTAGCCTATATATGAGGCTAAAACTGACACCAATACACATACGTACCTACAAACCAATGAGAAGTTGTATTTGATTTTATTGATCACCCTGTATTCCTAAATGAGCTTCTGTTCGACATGGAATCGACATGTGCATTAATGTCATTAAATGCTAGCAGGCAAGCGTAGAGCGGGTTGTTGAAACTATCGCAAGTAACAATTTTAGTTTTATTCCAGCCGTATAGCACTCCTCCCAGCTATGTTGATAGAACTACATTCAAAACTGTTTAATTCACCAAAACCTCCTCTATGCATCTTTAAAGCCGAAATGTATACAAAGTGGTCCACTCTATAGACGGTTGTGAAAACACGATAATAAAACCTTTGTAGGACCATTTTGAAAATGTTCTAGTGAAAGATATTATGACCACTTGAGAACCTTCATAAAACCTCTTAGCTGTTATTAAATGCAGCATAGGGCCAAACGGCCACAGCTGTCAAACTTCAATGTGATATCGTGATTGGTTTGTGTTGTTCTATTTCTTTGATTCTCTGCCTTTCTGATTCATTTAGCAGTAAATAATATCTAAAAAAAGATCTAGTGTTGCGGGAAATGTTGTTTGAATGCAAAACATCCAAAACAAATTGAGTTTCTTAAAGCGCATCATGCTCCAAATCATATGTGCATTTAATTTTATTGTGAATATTGGCATGATAAAATCTGAAAATTAATGCGCCTCGGAAACTGTGCCAGTTTATAACAACAACACAAAAGTTAAAACAAGTAAATATTTAACGTGTTTAACGAAATAATTTTATATTTAACGTATTTATTTTTCCACATTTCAATGATTTCTTATATTTCAATATGGCGATTGGAAGAAATCACAGTTTCTATAAAAAGCCAATTCATCTTCGCAATGACTACTATAAAACTATTTTGTGATTTGGTGACTTCCCTCAATGCCAATTTGCCGTTTAATACATTTACTGGAGGCCAAATGGTTTCATAATGCTTTATCAACTGACCCTAATAAAATTATATGAATGAGTCCTAAAACGACATTTCAAAACAGCACTTTACGAGTTCATAATGTCAAAATAAAACCTTAAATCGAAATAAAAGGAATTTTATAAGACAAGGTTTCAAGATCATTGAAGCTGCGTAGGTTCTCATGAACCTGACCTCTCAAAACCAAATTGATTTCCAGCGGCGTTCATAAAACTATAATAAAACTAAACAAAGCTCGATAGTTTTGGCAATGTTACTTGGATATAACTTGTCAGATTTGCATGTTCGGCGACAAGTTGGAAGTTCCTCAATTGCCTCGAACGATCATACAGGGGAACGTCTGTACAATCGATATTGCCACGCAGTAAATCGAATACAACAAGTTCCTGAATGTGAGGTATCAATTCCTATATATTGCAACAGAGAAGCAATATCCAACGGCATTACCGCAATCGACGAAATCTTCCAAACGCTGGGAAAAACTCTCTCGTTCATTAAACGGTTAAATACGCAGCCGACTGAAAAAGCGAGCAAATGTGTACAATGTTTAAGAAGCGATGGAGGAATAACATCTACTCCAGGGCCTACTCCTTACTCCCAAGTCGCTCAATGCTTTCCACACAGTGATCGGAAAAGCCTTTTGTCACGGTGAAATGATGAGCTCCTAAGGGTTACGATTCCGAATAATGGTGTCCTGTACAAAATGGTACTTAAAAGAGTGGTCCATCCTGTGGTGACAGTATTGTAGTTCCAAACTTTATCGCTAGGACGGCGCTGTTCCCAGCTATTGAAAGAACGCATTTGAAGCGTGATGTCAAAGGCATGTTTGTAGAAAATATAAGCATCTTTGCTCAAGGCACTATTTTTTTAGCTTTTAATCGATAACCAATAAAACACGTGTACACGTTCGGTTATATTTTATTTTTCAAAAGCTAATGGTAATTTTAACGAAAGACTTGTCCGATTATAAGCAGTCCCGCTTGTGTACCCCAGGAGTACCCGGGCTCATTTATTTAGCATTTTTTCCTTGATGCTAAATAAAACAAGTATTTAATTATTTTCTGGCCAATTCTCGTTTAAACAATCATAAGGTCCAGGAAAAAATACAAGTTTTTAGATAGTAAAACCCCTAACTTTTGAATGACCACCTGTTTTTAATATTTTTTGTTCAGTAAAACTGTGCGCTAAGACACTATATTTTATTTAAAGATCATTTCTTCTCAAAATGAGAAACAAAAAAGTTATGATTAAAGAACTCAGTTTTTTAGAGATACCCTGATTTAGAACAGAAAAACAGCTCTATCATGATCGAATGAAGAACTAAAAAAAACTTTCTAGAGCAAAGTTGCTTGAAATTAAATTTCCTACAAACATACCTTTGACATCACCCTTCTATTGTATGTTTGTTTTGTTTGTTTGTTCAAAAGCTAGCAACAGCGCCGTCCTAGTGGTAAAGTTTTGAACTACAAAACTGTCACCACAAGATAGACCAAGTACAACTTTGTAGAAGACACCATTATTCGTAAATGTAACCCTTAGGAGTTATTAATTTCGCCGTGAAAAGAGCGTTGGGAAGTGTATGTTGCATTTCTGGATGCGTTAGAAACTTGCAGGGTAAAGCAGTGTTGAGTTTGAGCCGTAAAGTGATTGAAAAAAAAACAAGCGAACAAGTTAGCAGCGTGATCAGGTGTGTTAGCGGTAATGCCGTGGAACTTAACTGTGTCGATACGATAATGTGGCCATTGCGATTTCACAAACTTACAAATGCCGATGGATTTTGCTTTAGATTAGCTTACATTCGTTGGACGTGTTTTGCGTACCTGGACTTCAATAGTACGTTGTGTCTCGATTAAGGAGGAGCGTCGACGGAATGGCGGATGGCGGACACGTACATCAGACTCAACGCTGAAGCGGGTAGGATTGAGCTTGTGATTAATGCGTTAAAAACAGAATACATGAAGGGAAGAGGTTCACGAGAAGACAATGTTAGTCTCCTACCACGAGTTCAGATCGACGGTGATGAAAACGAGGTAGTAGACGAATTCGTGTATCTGGGCTCAGAGAGATGCAAAGGCGCATCATGGTTGGCAATCGTGCCTTCATTGGACTCCGAAGGACGCTGAGATCGGAAAAAGTTCACCCAACTACAAAAGTTGACCATCTACAAGACAATAATAAGACCGGTAGTTCTCTACGGCCACAAAACAGAGAAGTTGCTAGTGGAGCACTACTGGAGGACAGAAGGTGCTGCGTACGATCTACGGTGGAGTGCAGATGGAAGACAGAACGTGGAAGAGGCGAATGAACCACGAATTGCATCAGTTGCTGGGAGAACCTCCCATCGTACACATCGCTAAAATCGGTCGACTACGATGGGCTGGGCATGTCGTAAGAATGTCAGACGACAGCCCTGTTAAAATGGTTCTCGAAAACGAACCGACGGGTACAAGAAGAAGAGGCGCGCAACGAGCAAGGTGGATCAATCAAGTAGAAGGCGACCTGCGGACTCTCCGCAGACAGCGAGGCTGGCGAGGTACAGCCATGGACCGATTACAATGGAGACAACTTCTGTGTACAGCAGAGGCCACACCGGCCTTGGTCTGATTGGTAAGGTAAGGTAAGTTGACGGAATCGACCTCCAGAATCTGTTGCCAATTGATGGTACGTTATTCCTGGAGACGAAGTCGCAAAGCCTGAAATTCGAATCAGATGGATTTGAATTGCACTCAAAATTCATTGCTAGGGTTTTTTTTCATTAGGGCGAATCTAACATTGAGAGACTCTCTTTGGCTACTTTCTCTTTCATTCATATTCCAATCATCCGTACGTTTTTCATTCTACTATTTGTATAGTATGCTAACCAGCACTGTTGTCTTTTGATCTGCACTAAAGAATGCCTCGAAAGTGTTATAATGGCGCTGTAATGAATGAAAGAAAGTGAGCCCGGAGAGAATCTCTCAATGTTAGATTCGCCCTAATGAAAAAAAAACCGAGATTGGTGAACTAAAGTGGGCGTCTAGTTTCAAGATGAATGGTCTTTGGTGATGATCGATGTCCAGCTGTGGAATCAGAGGCTCAAGTAAGATTGCAGCGTCTGGTTTAGTAATAAAGGTAAAGTCTAAAAGTCTTCCATTATGATTACAAGGTGTCCGTTAGCAAGCATCGATTCCGTGAGAGCCACCCTAGTAACACACTTGTTGCCATTCGGTTGAGATAACATAAATATGACTTGCTAAGTTATAATCAAGTTACTACAACTAATTATGATCGTAGTGTGCTACTTGGGCAATTTCTGCTCGATGGATTCATTTGATGGTAAGTGTTTATTCACATCGTCGTCAAAGCTCTAATTAAAATATGGGATGTAATCGCCCAATGACTGTATTATTTCAGAAGACCTATCAACGATAGTTTGTAGCACGTTAGTGTGAAATGTGTATAAATCAGCGCTAAAGAAAGAACGATGGTAGATTCCAGTGAAGACTAGCGATCGGTGAAGCAGATTTATGCGCACAGCTACTTGCTCCATCTAGCCGCAATTTTCAAACGGGACCGATAGGCATGAATGCTTAGAATTGACAGCAATTAGTACACCACCACTGCTGGGCAGTTCACTGGTAAATTGACTACGGTCGCAACGGAATATTCTGTAATCCGACGATAGCACGCAATCGCAATCCGCAATGATCACATCACTTATTTAGGTAAATCTTGATCTAACGATACCCAAATAACATAAAAAAAACGTCATTACTGCGGCCACACTAATATTCCTTTCATATTCCCACCTGATTACGAGAACGTTGCCGGCACCGTTATTGATTATTAAGGTACGGCCCATTTAGTATTGGAACAAGCATTTTTTATTCTTACAGCGACCTTAGTGGTCGGATTTGTAAATTATGACATCTTATATGTTCCCTATAACATTAAGAACATCAGAAGTTTTATTTCGCGGTGTAGTTCGAATATGTTTCAGCGAAATACAAAATGGAAGAAATGAGAAGAAAAATAATTGTGCGCAATCATATGGTAAACCCCTCGTGGTCTGCACCAAAACATGCTAAAGTGTTGGGTTATCCCCGAAATACCATGTGACGTGATTTGAAAAAGTACAAAAAAACTTTGTCGACGAAGCGGAAGCCTCAACGCAAGCGTCGAGCGGGTACTATCAACCTTCAACTACGGAACAAAGTCATCAAGAACATAAAGGCAAACTTCAACATCTCAGAGCGCGCAACGGATTCGTCTCCGGGAAGGTTTCAAATCATACCGTGCCTGTAGACAATGTGGTCAGAATCCATGCCAGAATCCGTACCAGAAACTATGCCAGAAAACGGTTTGATCAGGTGTTCAAAAAATTCAATGACTGTCTCCTCATGGATGATGAAATCTATGTAAAGGCCAATTTCAAACAGCTACCGGGAAAAACATTTTACTTGGCTACGGCTCGGTGAGATGTTCCTGCCAAATTCAAGTTTTTGTTTGCAGATAAATTTGCACGTAAATACATGATTTTACAGGGCATCTGTAGCTGCGGTAGGAGGATAAAGGTTTGCCTCACTGATAAGACATTTAATTCAGAACTGTACAGAACGGAATGTCTCCAACAGCGATAATAGCCATTCATTAGATCCCACAATGAACCTGTCATGCTTTGGCCAAATCTTGCAAGCTGGCATCACAGTAAAACAGTGCTACAGAGGTATGAAACCAACGGGATTCAGTTTATACCGAAATAACTCAACCCACAAAACTGTCCCCAGCTCAGACCGATAGAGAGATTTTGGGCAATTATAAAGAGGAAGCTGAAGGTGAATGGCAGTGTCGGCAAAAGCATCAATGAATGGAGAGCCAAGGGGAATAAAATGGCCAAAACGATGGATGAGAAATATGTGCGCCGGTTGATGAAACGTATTCCAGGATAAGTCCGCAAATTTCTTCGAAATCGATTGGATTAATTTTGTTTGTATTTTCACTTGAATTTTAATACCCATATTGCCAGAGTTTTCTTCTAAAGGGCGAACACGAAATTATTGTGACACCGTAAATGTCATGCCATTTTTCTTATAATGTTTAGAATCAAACCAAAATTTTAGGGTAGTTTTATACATATATTTACTTCAAAAACCTAAAGAAAAGTTAGTCGATAGAGCCTTGAGTGTAAAATTGAACGCATTTTCGCTTGATGCCCTCCATCAAAGTCTTTACAGTGTCGTCCGGTACCAGTTTCTCAGTTTTTTTCCATTTTCTTAACATGTCCTTCTCGTCTTTGACTGTCTTCTTGCTCTTCCGAAGTTCCTGCTTCATCATTGCCCAGTACTGCTCCACCGGGCGCAGCTCCGGACAGTTTGGCGGATTCATGTCCTTCGGAACAAAATGGACAGAATTGGCCTCATACCACTCCAGGACACTCTTTAGAATAGTGGCATGATGCCAAATCTGGCCAAAATAGTGGAGCTTCGTCGTGCTGCTGCAAGAACGGCAAAAGGCGCTTCTCGAGGCACTCAGATTTGTAGATCTCGCCATTTACTGTGCCCTTTGTCACGAAAGGCTCACTCTCAGTCCGCAAGAGCAGATGGCCTGCCAAATGAGATATTTGGAGGCGAACTTCGACATTTTCTTCTTCTTAAATTTGTCGTCCACATAGAACTTGCTCTTGCCGGTGAAAAACTCCAACCCCGGAATTTGCTTAAAATCGGCTTTTATATACGTTTCGTCGTCCATCACACAGCAGCCATATTTTGTCAGCATCTTCTCGTAGAGCTTCCGTGCCCGAGTTTTAGCCGTCGATTGTTGCCGCTCATCGCGGTTTGAAGTTCTGTACCTTGTATGTATGTAGTCCAGCTCTCTCTTTGCATTCTGGACGTAGCTCTGCGACATGCCGATCTTTAGCCAAATCACGGCTTGAGACGTTGGGATTTGCTTTAATCATCCGCTTCACCTTTCCCTCCGTCTTTTGTTCTCCGGTCCCGGTTTTCTTCCAGCTCCTTTGCCGTGGTCCAACGTCAACCGCTCTTGGAACCGCTTCAACACTCTGGAGACGGTTGAATGGTGAATGTTCAACATTTTTCCCAACTGCCGGTGCGACAGGTCAGGAAATTCCAGGTGTTTGGAAAGAATTTGTTCTCTCGACTCGCGTTGGTTCACCTCCATTTTCGTTGAATCGAAAAACACGACTTCGAGTTTGACAGCATGTAAACAATACACATCAATGAGAAAGTGTGCAAAATTTGGTTGATTTTTACCCAATGGTAAAAAAGTTATGCCCTGTTGAATGTGTCGCAATAATTTCGTGTTCGCCCTTTACTTACTGCGACCTCCTGAAAGAAGTGTTGAGGCCGCTTTTGGAAAATTTTTTGGACGAAGAGGTTATTTTTCAGCAAGATAATGCTTCAATCCATGTATCGCAACAGACCAAGGCATGATTTGAGTCGATAAAAATCACCGTTCTTGAATGGCCAGCATGTAGTCCAGATTGCAACCCTATTGAGAACCTTTGGAGCATACTGGCATCGAAAGTTTATGCAAATGGACGCCAATTCAACACCGTGAATGAGGTGAAGGCATGCATCAAGGAGTGCTGGGAACAAATCGACCAAGAAACTGTCAAGAAGCTGGTTTCTTCGATGCCCAAAAGAATCTTTGAAATCATCTAGAACAAAGGAGGAGCTACCAAGTACTGAATCCACAATAATTTGCAAACGCATGGATGTTACTGAAGAGGACTTGAAGTGCGGCTAAACGAATGCCACCCTTGTGTTATTATATTTTTTTGATTTAAACTACATAGAGAAACTATTTTGAAGAAATCATGTTACTTTTTATAGCTGGAGGATAAATAAAAGGATTGAAAAATGCATCTGCAATTAAAAACTAAGAAAACCTTTTCGGACAAATGCATCGCACTTTTTGTAAATAATAATTGACCAACTTGTCCTGCTCTACCCTAGTGCAGCCATGCAACAAGATCATGAATATTTCCTTCAAACAATGTTCATTGTCCGATTCGATTTGCTGCCAATCACGACTGCAATACATTGTAATACAACTCTCCTAATTAATCCTCCACTCAGCAGCTACTTCAACATTCCGGGGAAAAAAGGTAGTTGCATTCCATACAATGCCCTCTGTCTGACTCGATTCGTTGTCAACCCCAGTAGATGCTCTCAATTTTAATTAAATTAATTGCAGTACTCGTCGCCATCGATTTCCGTTAGTAAATATCAATTTTAGTTTTTCCACCCAATCTAGATAAAGCTAAGCACTCGGATGAAAACGATAAGACCGACGAATCCCTTGCGGGTGGCATGGAAGTTCAAACGGCCTCAGTGAACTGCACACTGGATTACCTTTTCTTGTGTCTTCTGACTTTTAACGCAGCTTTGCGAGTCTGTTTCTGCTCTTACTTGTTCAGGACGAATGGGAAAAGTTGATTCGAACCCACTACCGTGCCAGCAAACATCGTTACTTTTCTGTCTGAGATATTGGAGGTCCATGAGTCATAGATATACATATATATTGAAACCAGAGAGAAAAGCTCGACTACGAATAATTGAACCCTGAGCGCCACTGCGAGACATCGTCAGAAATTCAATAAGACATTTTTTTCCCATCAGAGAAAGGCGAAAGTTATTTTTAATTAGTAGTCGTTGAGTTAGCTTGTCCTTTGCTCCCGGCGAAGATGATCCTAATGAATGGATTGTTGTTTTGCTGTTCGGTTCAACCGGACATGGGAACAAAAAACGAAACAAGAAAGAAAGGATTAAAACACAAAGGTAATTGGGTGTGTTGTTGCTGACGTTCACTCTTTTGAAATAGCCAACGTGATTACGTTGCTATCTTTATCAGCTTATGAAAACATTGAACGATGAAGTACCATCGAACAAGCTACCGCCCATAAACCCATTGCCGTGGACAAACGAACCCTCACTTCCGCAGTGGCAATTTCCCACCAATTTAGATTGGCAGTCATCTCCGGAAAATGTCACACCAATTTGGTAATTTTGCTTTTGCCAATGTTCTTCCCATTCCCTCCACCCCCGTCAGAGTGGACTCGGACAAGTAACGAGAAGTGTACCAATCCCTCTGGCTGTCGTGTTGTTGTTAACCAATGCCTCCTTCCGCTGTTTCTACGAGCACCACAGGCATGCACAGGAGTCGATCATGAGGAAGGCACGCACTTTTTAAAGGTGTGACTTTATTTCGTAACACCGAATTGATTTTTTTAAATTGTCTTATGAGATTTGTACACCCAAAAGTTGACAATGTGCCAAAAATTGCTTTACCCAGAAATTGATATTTTTGCAATCGTACCTTGAGAAAACTGCTTGATACCTAAAACACAATTTTGCCCATGGTGATCCACAAAGCATGTTATCTGGTGACGATCTATATCGCAAAATGAAACAAAATCATGCGAAATCGCAATACAATCTTGCTCTGTTTTTTTGGTGTAGGCATTGATTTTTGTTATTATGATGTTTTGGTTAATTTGATTATGAGAGAATCTGACTTTATTCAACGCAAGGATATAAAAGTTAAGTACGAGAAATTCGAATACGAGATTCTTGTTGAGGTTTAAATTTTTTTTTTTAAGGTTTACTGGCGGGACTCTGAATAGAGTAGAAACCTCTACGCCAGACCTTTGATGGTATCGTTGCGTAAATCTTTTCGAATCATTTTGCCAGCCGTACACGGAGCATGTCGTCCAAAAAGACGCTGTTGCAAATGATTCGGAAGGAGCCACGTTTGAAAATTTTGAGTCCGTTCGTCTTTTTCGTCAATTGTCTCTTTGTTATTTCGTAAGTCAGTGTTACGTTTACAAGTTTAATTCGGAGTCTTTTGTTGTTTAGATAGTGATATGTGGCATTCATGTGCTATGAAAGTTTTCCAAAGAAGCTATTCTTAAGCTGTTCCTGTTACTTGTGCATTAGAATGATATAACTTAACTCCTTTTGAAGCATTTCACCAGCCGTGCAAGGATCATGTCGTCCATAAAGACGCTGTTGACACTGTCTCAAAAGGTGTTAAATTTTCAAGTTTGCTTCCCCTTTCTCTCAGTTCATGTCCACTGTTTTGTATGGTGTCGTTTCGTCTTTTTGTTATTTAGTTTGTCAGTGTTTTTTTTTTCAGTTTTCTGTACTTTAGAATGTCATTTATGTGCTGTGAAAGTGTGTTTGAGCAGTTTTCTCCAATCAAAAATCGTCGAAATATTTGAATTCTACCAGTTTTAGTCATGCCTGATGTCTCAGTAGTCCCAACAGTATAATTTTAATGGTTTACTGATGGGACTTATGAGAGAGAAGTTTTCTTTAAAAAATTTGGGAGGACGTTGCGTCTTTTTATGCTAGAAATGTTAGAGGGCATTTCGTAACTTCTTCAGTCGTGAATAGGTTAATAGATGTCTAGTTCTTATGTGCTCTGAAATTCATCGATGTATACCTCGTCTAACTTCTTTTGGATGCCCTATCACTTTGTCCGCCTTAGTCCGTTCTTGTCTCCTGCGTTATTCAGTTAAATTCTATAGTTCTGTTGTAGAATCGTTTACGTTTACTTGTCTGATCATTGCCTTTTTTTTATTTGTCTAATACTATTCTCTAAGTCGTTTAATCGCTTCAAAGTCTGACAGCAAGTGCAGCCTAACAATATTGGTCATCTTTTAGATTCACTTTTCGGTGGCAAGGTAAAGCTTCATCACGCCTAGTCCCTATCTATTATTGGAACATTATCGAGAAAGAAGCCGTTATAAGATTGTTTGTATACCATTGTTATAATGTGTAATATTTTTATTATAACTCTTTGAAATGAGAAATAACAAAATAAGAATGGTGCCACGTTCGTAGTTTTAAAACTTCTACTCAGTGAATCCAACAGTCAGTTTCCTACAAATGTCATTAATCTTGAACACATTGTGTACCAATATATACCTGTCTAGCTAGATTAATAATTAAGCGTGGCTTCGGCTCATCATGTCAGGGAAGGCTAAGAAAGATGTTGCAGCCAAGAAGAAATCCCACATCATTGTTACTGAGGAAAGAGCCCCACTAGACTGCACCAGCATTCAAGGCTCTCAAACAGGATGTCCGATGCATCACATCTGTAAAATCAGTCAATGCCAGATATGTGACGCGGCATTAAATCAAAATATTCAAGATGTGATACTACCATGTCAGGATATGTCTTTGGTTACCATCTCATTGCTGATGGCGTAGGCCCACCCATCGCGTTCAGATCACATATCCGAGGGGAGGGAGATTCTTGTTGAGGTTTAAAATTGTGTTTTATTTTAAATAAAAGGTTAGTCGAAAATTATTGCGGCGCTTTTGAACTTGCATAATATTTTTCATACTTGAGTAGTAGCCGGAACTGGAATAGTTCATATGTAAGGATAAGTATGCTGTGAATAACTATTTTTAACGGCAAAAACTGTCGAAATTCTCCTCGAAGTGCCTAAGAAGCCTTTTTAGCCGATTTACTAATTAAGTACCGCAATAATGATCGACTCACCCTTTAGTTCAATGTATACATAAGTAACTATTATGCCTGTTGTAAGACCATTATTTCAGTTTTTCTTCTGATCAGGTCTATTCCCTCTATGCATCTTTAAATCCAAAGAGTGTACAAAGTGGCCCACTCTTTAGACAGTTCTGAAAACAACTTAATAAAACATTTACAAGACCATACAGATTTTGAAAATGTTCTAATCAAAGATGTTTTGACCACTTGAGAACCTTCATCAAACCTATTGGCTGCCATCAAAACCAGCATAGGGCCAAACGGCCACAGCTGTCAGACTTCACGGTGATATCGTGGTTGATTTTTGTTGTTCTGCTTTGTTCGATTCTCTGCTCTTCTGATTCATTTAACAGTAAATAACATCTACATTGTTGTAAAGATCGTTTCAAGAAACATGAGTTTACGGATTCAGCCGAGCAAATCTGACTGTATCTGAATTAAGGTATTCGCGGTGCGGATCTGGATTGAAAATGTGAAGTAGGATATGGATTAAACTAATTTAAACCCACAATTTTCTTATATTTCATGATACACTGCACAGTGGGCAAGAACTGGTGAAAACTAAGGGAAAAATCTTTAACTTTTTTCGCTTTACAGCGCGGCTTGTAAACAAGGCTATTTCTGCTTGGAAACAGGCTAATGAATCGAATAGAACTGGTTTCAATCACCGCACGGATATGGTTGTGGAGTTACATAGCTTGTTTTACCCCACTTCCTCTTATATTCTTGAATAATATATAGACATCTTTGCACGGAGAGGCCCGAAATCAACAAAATAAGGCTAGTCTCATGAGAAATTTCCTGGAAAATCGAATAGAAGCTGTTTCAACTACCACACGGCTCTGTGAACGAAGATATGGCTGGTTTTACCCCACTTCTCCTTATATTTTTAAATATTTATAGATATCTTTGCACGGAGAGGCTCTAGATCAACCAAATAGTGCTTATCATATGTAAAATATCCTGAAAATTAAAATAAAAGCTGTTTTGACCACTGCACAGCTCTATGAACGGAGATATGGCTGATTTTACCCCTTATATTATTGAATAATTTATAGATATCTTTTTCAATATCAACAAAATAGAGCTAGTCATGTGTGAAATTTCCTGAAGAACTGAATAGAGATTGTTTTATATATCGGTGGTCAAAACAGGTTTAATTCAATTTTTAAGGAAATTTTACATGGGATTAGCACTATTTGGTTGATCTAGAGCATCTCCGTGCAAAGATATCTATAAATTATTGAAAAATATAAGTGGCAGTGGGGTAAAACCAGCCATATCTATGGTCACAGAGCCGTGCGATAGATGAAATAACTTTTATTTGATTCTTCACAAAATTCTACATAGGATTAGCACTATTTGGTTGCTTTTGAGCTGCTCCGAGCAAACTATTCAAGAATACAAGAGGAAGTGGGGTAAAACCAGTCATATCTTCGTTCACAGAGCCGTGCGGTAGTTGAAACAGCTTCTATTCGATTTTCCAGGAAATTTCTCATGGGACTAGTCTTATTTTGTTGATCCCGGGCCTTTCCGTGCAAAGATGTCTATATATTATTCAAGAATATAAGGGAAGTCGGGTAGAAATAAGCTCTATAACTCCACAGCCATATCCGCGCGGTGATTGAAACCTGTTCCAGTCGATTCCTCAGACAATTTCCAAGCAGAAATAGCCTTGTTTACAAGCCGCGCTTTTAAACGACAAAAGTTACAGATTTTTTTTTTCTCAGTTTTCACCAGTTCTTGCCCACTGTGCACTGGTTTAACCGGTCAGCCACGTTCGGGTTTCCAAGTGATTGTCCTTACTTATCTATACTGGTCACTGTTTTTGTCGTGATGATTCAAGTAGTCTTAATAAAGTAGATTACCTTTCATGTATTATGTATGTTTAAAATTTTCGTCAGTATACTGTGTATGTTTGTGTCTTTTCTTATTCATAATTATTTGTACACGATTATGGTCTTCTATTATGTTTGGTTTTGTTTGATACGGTATTTCTATTTGTTGGATTGATTATATTTATTGATTAAAACTTCTTCGTTTTTTTTTGGAATTTGATTTATAATTCATTTTGATTTTGATTTTTTTTTATTTTGATTTATGATTTATTTTGTTTTTGAAATGCTAATCTCGATTATGCGGACCCAGATATATACTTAGTACCTAAGCGACGTGTGGTTTGGCTGAACAGGTGCTTGCATTGTATAACAGCTCGCGGCCATGGTGATTGCAAAACCTTTTCGTTTCATTGACTAGGAATTTTGAATTACTTGAACCTAACCAAACTTAATCCATCAATACGAATTTGAAAAAAAAAGTATGAATTAAATTGGTGTCTGTTTAAAATTCAAGCCTTTTCTCCAGCTTACCATCTACATTCTTAATTTAATTATATTCCGAATCCATGTTTGTCTAACACCTAGAAAAAAAAAGAAAAAAAAATAATCTAGAAAACATTGTTTTTCTTTTTCCCATCTAGCAGATTTAGTTTTGATTTGTGTTTCGTTTCTATTTATTTATTTTTTGGCATGGAGAGAACACGTTCCTACTCAATCTCATCACCTCGCATACCAACCACTCACAACTTTGTATTGTGTTTAAATAATGCAAAAATGCAAAAACAATATCTCACTTTATCGCTCAAGAATTGTGTTGCAGTTAACTAGTATCTTTGGGAAATCAAAATATTAAAAATGTGATAAAATAAGAGATTAAGGGATAATTTTAGATACTTAATTGACATTTGTGGATCATTATAACACATTAATTCATAGAGCAAGCAATATGCGTAATTTCATAAAACGTTTTGGCCATAACTTTCAAGACCCTTATACAATAAAATCTCTATACATCTCTTTTGTGAGGTCAATATTAGAAAACCGCAGTGTTGTTTGGTCACCTCATATAAAGGGTGTTCCGATCAAAATGTGGTCAAATAGTAATGTGTGTGAGTCGATCAAAGTTTTTATTAATAAGCCAAATTATTTTTCTTTTTCAAGTTGAGTTAGTACAGTGTACAGGAGAAATATTCAGCTATTCTTCCTTTTTACCGAATGCGAATTGCCGAGTCTTTCGTTTAACACCTGCCAGAAGATTTTATACAGTCTCCTTGTCCACTTTATTCGCCGCAGAACGCCAGTTAGCCTTTAACTGTTTCTCGCTCACAACAGTTTTTTGAGGTTCCGCTTGACGATGGCCCAATATTGTTCGATTGGGCGGAGCTCTGGTGTGTTGGGAGGGTTCTGGTCATTGGGCAACACTTGAACGTTGTTGGCAGCATACCACTTCATGGCCTTTTTTCTGTAATGACAAGATGCCAAATCCGGCCAAAATAGAACGGAACAATTGTGTTGCTTCAGAAAAGGCAGTAGACGTTTTTGTAGGCACTCGCTCAGATAAAATTCCTGGTTGACGGTTCCGGTCGCAGTGTAAACGTTGCTCTTCGAGCCACAGGTACAGATGGCCTGCCACATCAGATGTTACTTCGTGAACTTTGACAGTTTAATGTGCTTAAAAATGAAATTCCTGTCCAGAAAGCTGTTTAAAGTCAGCCTTGACGTAAGTTTCATCGTCTTGTACCACGCAATTAAAATTTGTCAGCATAGTCGTGTACAACTTTCACGATCGTGCTTCGGTCGACGTGTTTTGTTTATCGTCGCGATTTGGAGTCACCACTTTCTTGAAAGTCGACAGTCCAACTCGTTTTTTAGCTCTATCCACGGTTGAAGGCGCCACTCCCAGCTTCTTTGCGACATCTCTGACGGAGAGACTGCGGTTCTGCTCGAAACACTCCTTTTGTCGTCGCTATGGCCTCCGGCTTTCGATTTCCCCCAGATCCAGCTTTCCTGACTGTCGACAAACGCTCACCGAACACTGTTAATACGTTGGTAACAGTTGATTTAGCCACATTCAACAAATTTCGCCAACTTGGCGTGAGAGTAGTTTGAAATTCGCCATGCACGTGCAAAATTTTGATGCGCTGCTTTTCTTCCTACGACGATATTTTGATAACTGAAGAGCTAATCTCAAAATCAAAACAGAGGCGTGATGCTACACGGGGATGCGCAAAAAAAGGCGGATCCAGGTGGCGTGATATGCTATTCCGGTCAGTACATGCCGTAGCCTGGTTGAGTCAATGCCTCGCAAATTCCGAGAAGTCATGGCCAACAATGGTTATCCAACCAAATATTGAACGGGTAAAGCCAAAGAATAAGATTGTTGAAGAGCTGCTATTGTTTAAGATTGTTTTTATAGCTTCAAGAATGTAGAATAAGTAAGAATGATATATCACCGAGGAACTTCGCACTAGAAGTTCGCGAACGAACTTCAATCTAAAGTTCATGAAAGAGCAGAGTGAGAAAACGTTTCAGTTCTCATCGCGAAAGATCTTTTGTTCTTCTATCTCACAATGTTTCACTCGTATTCGAGATTCGATCCAACAAAATATTTCCTCGGCTTTGTTCTTTTTCTCTAGTGAGTAAGTGTAGGCAATGTTCACATGAGTTGTGATGTTTGTTTTTTTAAGTATTGTGCCGCCGCAAAAGTCGAGTGGTAGGAAACTTCTGCTGGAATGGCGTGACGCATTGAGGACAAATTCAACCCAACCTCCCCGGCCACACAGTCATCACGCGGGGTGTCATTTAAGGGAGATATCTTTCTGTCTAGATTTCATTCCCATGAAATGCGCAGTCTGCTTTTCAAGAACGAATGTGGTGTAATGATAAAGGGCGATACGGTAAAAATTTGGTCAATATCAACTTGACGTATTTCTTTCAATTTTGCATTTAAAAAACCTGAACACCCCTCATTTTGAAGGTGTGTGTGTGTAGAATGTTGCTCCTATTTTGCTTTTGGAATTCACTCTTCAGTTGTCAAAATGCCGTTCAAGCAAAAAGATCAGCGTATAAAAATTTTGCTCGCGCATCGCGAAAATCCGAGCTACTCGCACGCAAAGTTGGCAAAATCGCTAAAAATTGCCAAATCAACCGTTACAAATGTAATTAAAGTGTTTGGGGAACGTTTGTCGACAGCCAGAAAGTCTGGATCGGAGGGAAATCGAAAACTGGAAGCCGCTGAGACGACAAAGAGAGTTGCCGGTAGTTTCAAGCGAAACCCTAACCTATCTCTCCGAGATGCCGCAAATAAGCTGGCTGTATCGTCTACAACCGTGCATCGAGCCAAAAAACGAGCCGGACTATCGACTAACAAGAAGGTAGTGACTCCAAATCACGATGATAAACAAAATACGACGGCCAAATCGCGATCCCGGAGGCTGTACACGACGATGCTGACGAAGTTTGACTGCGTGGTAATGGACGACGAAACCTACGTCAAAGCCGACTACAAGCAGCTTCCGGGACAGGAGTTTTATACGGCAAAAGGAAGGGGAAAGGTAGCAGATATTTTCAAGCACACGAAACTGTCAAAGTTCGCAAAGAAATATCTGGTTTGGCAAGCCATCTGTACCTGTGGCTTGAAAAGCAGCATTTTCATAGCTTCCGGGACTGTCAACCAAGAAATTTACGTGAAAGAGTGTTTGAATAAACGTCTGCTGCCTTTCCTGAAGAAACACGGTTGTTCCGTACTGTTTTGGCCGGATTTGGCATCTTGCCATTACGGTAAAAAGGCCATGGAGTGGTACGCCGCCAACAACGTGCAGGTGGTTCCCAAGGACAAGACGGCTATTGTCAAGCGGAACCTAAAGAAGACCAAAAAAACAGCTAAGGACGAGCAGCAGTTCAAGGCAAACTGGCTTTTTGCGGCGAAGAAGGTGGACAAGGTGGCTGTACAAAATCTGATGGCAGGGGTCAAGCGTAAGGCCCGGCAATTCGGATTTGGAAAAGCGGAAGCCTAACTGAATATTTTTCCTGAATTTTATACTAATTGAACTTGAAAAAGAAATTTAATTTGATTTTTTAAATAAACGATTTCACCGATTTACACGCGTTTTCCCTTGACCAAATTTTGACCGTATCACCCTTTATATAGTAAAAAAAGATCTGATTTTATTCGTATCCTCGCGTCGATGATTCGAGTAGAAAAAGTTCGCGATGTTTCATTCTCTCATCCCAGAAAGTTCACTCAAGAAACGTTCGCGTGTGAAACTAGTAACGGGTAATTCGCAAGTGAAAAGGTAGCGCACGATGAACTGATATTTTTGTGAGAATTCCAACACTGCCGAACATGATTCATAAGAGGCTGGTCTTATTTTTTATTTGTCTTTGTATATGTGAACTCTCATCAAATGGCATCTGACCATTTTGTCAGATTTTGTGTGGCATCTGACCATGTCATTGCAAAAGCTTCAGGCGCCTTCTGGAAGCAGTAAAATTGCAGACGTAGTGATTTAACGATCATTTTATGTTAATACAGGCTATGTAGTTAAGTTAATAATAAAGATAATAAACTAGAATGAAATTAAAATGATTTGTGTCCCATTATTTTCTCACACATACTGTAAGTGTCATACGTCATACGAGCTATCGGTTGTGCATCTTAAGAAAAGACTCTACCACCAATAAAAAAGTCCCC
>JASCZW010009492.1:0-42118 GCA_034211315.2 Aedes japonicus | reverse complement strand
ACATGAGTCATCTCCAGAATGTTGGGTTCACGGGCGTATGTGTGGATACCTAAGGAGCAAAAAAGCAAATTAGAAGCGAAATCTCAAAAGTTGCTGTTAGTCGGTTATTCCTCTCAGCATAAGACGGTAATTCAGCACGATGATGAGCCTCGAACTTTAGAAGAAGCTATGTGCAGCTCCAAGCACGAAAAGTGGAAGCAAGCCATGGAAGAGGAAATGCAGTCGCTGCAAGAAAATACAAAATAGGATGTCGTCCGTTTGCCGCCAAACAAGAGGCCGATTGGTTGCAAATGAATCTACAAGAAGAAGGTCAATGAGAGCGGAAACGTGATCCGCAATAAAGCCAGACTTGTAGCGCAAGGATTCAGCCAAAAGTATGGCACCGATTATGACGAGGTGTTCGCGTCAGTAGCCAACCAAACCACCTACCGTACCCTGTTGAGCGTCGCCGCTCGCCGAGGAATGCAGGTATACCACGGAGAGCTGAAGGAGATCATCTTCATGAAGCAGAAAAGGTTCTACAATGGGACCACGGACGAGGTGTGTCATTTGCGTAAAAGCCTCTATGGTCTCAAGCCGGCCGGTCGGGTGTGGAATGCCAAAATCTCCGAAGTACTGAAGCAGCTGGATTACGTACCATCCGATGCAGATCCGTGCCTGTTCGTGAGGACCTATAAGAAGAAGAAGTCGTTCCTATTGTTATATGTGCAATGATATGCTGATAGTCACCGACACGGAAACCGAATATGAAAGAGCACGGAAGCATCTTGCGGGGCAGTTCACCATTACGTGCCTTGCAGATGGTGGGCGCTCTACTGTACGTTGCGGTTAATACGAGACCAGACATCGCAATGAGTGCCTCGATCCTAGGTCGCAAAGTGAGTCGACCAACGGAAGCAGATTGGACCGAAGCAAAAAGGACGCTTCGGTACTTAAAGTCAAACAGCAAATCTGAGCCTCACAACCGGGTTCATCCGAACCGCTAGAAGCACATGTCGGTGCGGACTGGGCGGGTGACAAAGCAGACCGGAAATCGAACACCGGTTTCGTCTTTCGTCTCGGAGGATCAGTCAGTTGGACAGCTCGAAAACATCCATGCGTCACCCTTTTTTTCTACCGAAGCGGAATAAGTGGTGCTTTCGAAGCCAGCCGTGAGCTGATGTGGATGCTGAAGCTACTGAAGGATGTAGGAGAAGAAGTTCCTGGTCCAGTAGTAGTCCATGAAGACCACCAGCGTTGTATAGCTGTAATGCTCAAATCGACCGGTGGTATCAAAAGGACGAAACACATCGACACTCGCTACAACTACGTGATTGAGTTAGTCAACGACGGTGTGATAGACGTTCACTATTGTCCCAGTGATCGAATGGTTGCCGATGGTCTGAAAAGCCGCTGGCACGCGTGAAGATGGAGACGATGCGCCTTTGGAATTGACTGCAGCCCGCCGAGCTTGAGGAGGAGTGATGAAGATCGAAGCAACTCGGTGGTTGTAAGAACCAATCAAAGTAGTCTATAAGATTTTGAATTATAAATAAAATCAGTTTACCTTACGTTCTCAATTAAACCAGTCGGGTTTTCTTCCCCCCTCTAAGATCAGTACAGCTCCTTGAGTTCGCGGTTCGCTCCCACAAAAGTCGTTGCGTTGTCGCACATCACGAGTTCAGGTTTGTCGCGACGCATTACAAATCGTCTGAATGCGGCGGTAAATGCTTGAGACGGCAAACCTGCCACGGGCTCCAGGTGGATTGCTTTTACAGCAAGGCACACGAATACCGCTACACTGGACTGGTTCGCCGATTTGGATAACTGAGGTGAAATGGACCACAGTAATCAATCCCAACCTTCGAGACTGGTGCTGATGGAGTGACACGCTCAACGGGAAGATCAGCCATAAGCTGCTCGACGACCTTCGGGTTTCTTCTAAAGCACGCGATGCACTAGTGAATGACCTTTCTTGCCAAACTGTGAAGTACCCTAATTATGCGCATTTTGCCAAAAAATTTCAGTTAATTGCAAGATTGTCAAATTTTATATTTCATCCCATATATAAGAGGACAACCTCTATTTACTAGTAGAAGTAAATTCAAAGAAAGTTCAACTAAACATTAGTTTGGAATGTTTTAAAATGCGCAACATTAGGTGCGCAGAATATGGGTACTTCACGGTACTCGAGATGAGCAACCGCTGTCCCGCATGAAAGTATGTGTTGTGGTAGTGTCTTGTGACAGCGACGGCTAATGGATGGCGATGGTCTAGGATTACATGATGTATGCGATTCTCTGACACAGGTGCGTTGGAAAGCAAATACCAACTAATAGTTGCGGATTGAGCGAGTTGATTCTGGAAGACGATTTGACTTTACCATGCTTTTCGAGATCGTGGACTTCTTCCGGGAAACAGCCTTTTGAGCTAGACGAACTAGTACTGACATTGGCTGTTATTCGTGCGATAGAGGTTAACACGTCTCTGTAGTAGATGTAATAATTCAATGGTGATATTGTCAATAATAATAACAATAGTTGTATTTGAATGTTCGAAATTTAATAGAAATTGTTATATATTTTTATTGAGTGATTGGTCATGAACGTGTTAATAACTATTAAGAAGGCTATTCACATACGAGCGTGTACAAACGAGATCGTAGTTATAGACACTCAAGTAATAGACCGGACAACGTGCCGCCATGTTGTATCCAAAACGAACATTTCCTCGCATTTCCCATACGATTTGACAGTTGTTTTGGATACATCAACTGTGCCAGACTCACGTTGTCCGGTCTATTACTTGAGTGTCTATAATCGTAGTAGGTGCATGTGCATGATCGATCGGGAGTTATTTGACGGATTTTGTAGAGCACAGTTGTGCTGGCGCGAGTTGCGAAGGATCGAAGCTGAAAACCTCGACCAGGTTACGACAGTCTCGTAAGATGATTCGAAAGCAAAGCGTTGAACTTGAAGCGCAGAAGCTGTGCTACGATGCGTCGAAGCTCGAATATCTCGGATATCCCTGCGTAGTAAAGGCAAGCGTAGTACGTTCTTCGGAGAGCACTGGACCAACTTCTTCGCCGGGACCTTGACTTGCTTGTGGCTAGAATCGTTGCTCCGCGATAACTACTGTGGGCCCTTGAACCATCGGTTTGGACTTGAACTGGTGATATCCCACGAGAGATAAAGCTCGCTGGATTTTCGATTCCCGCAACATGATTACAAATGCCACCTTGGGTTAGATGTTGAATCTCGGATACACGGTTTGCCACGAACACTTGCCAACGTGAGGGGGCTGACTCTAGCCAATGCTTGACAATTGTAGAAGCAAGAGAGCACTGGATAGCTCGGAACGGGGTGTGATCGCGACTTTGAAGTGATCAATCGAACAGTGATGGAGGATCACTGAATCCGTGTAGCTGTACGGAAACACAGTCATTGCTGAATCCAATCCAGCAAAGGATGGTTAAAGTTTCAAGTGCTACCAGATTTTGCGGAATACATTCCACATTTCTTGGATTGAGTCTTCCAAGGGATCATCCCAGTCGCACTTAAGTTTCCAAAGATTCTGGATGAAGATGTTTGCCTAAACTACTCTTGGTACGGTGGTAAAGCACTGGCCAAGGCGCTGCACTGGGTAATTACCAAGATTTGAGCGGAGGAATGTTTACCGAAGGATTGGATGGAAGGAATAGTGTGTCTAATCTATAAAAAGGGCGACAAGCTGGATTGCTGCAATTATCGTGCATTCACGCTACTGAGCGCCGCCTACAAGTTTCTCTCGCAAATTATATGTCGCCGCCTATCACTAATTGCAAAGGAGTTCGAGGGGCAATACCAAGCGGGATACACGGGTGCCCGCGCTACTACGGACCAGATTTTCGCGATTTCCGGCAAGTGCTGCAGAAATTTCGCGAATATAACGTGCCCACACATCATCTTTTCATCGATTTCAAATCAGTTTATGATACAATCGATCGAGGCCAGCTATGACAGATTATGCACGAATATGAATTTCCAGGAAAACTGACGCGGTTGGTCAAAGCAACGATATATTGAGTGATGTGTGTCGTCCGAGTATCAGGGACACTCTCGAGTCCGTCGAATCTCGGAGAGGGTTACGGCAAGGTGATGGATTGTCGTGTTTGTTGTTTAACATTGCATTGGAGAGTGTGATTCGAAGAGCTGGGGAAGACACAAGTGACACGATCTACAAGAAATCTGTCCAACTATTTGGCTGCGCCGACGACGTTGATATCGTAGCATGTAACTTTGAGACGATGGCGGAAACGTACATCCGACTTAAGGCTGAAGCTTGTAGGATTGGGCTTGTGATTATAATGCGTTGAAAACAAAATACATGAAGGGAAGAGGCTCACGAGAAGACAGTGTTATCCTCCTACCACGAGTTCAGATCGACGGTGATCGAAATCGTCGTAGTAGAATTCGTGTATCTGGGCTCATTAGTGACCGCCGATAAAGACACCAGCAGATAGATACAAAGGCGCATTATGGCTGGCAATCGTGCCTACTTTGAACTTCGAAGGACTGTAAAATCGAACAAAGTTCGCCGAACAACAAATTTGACTATCTACAAGACATTAATTAGACCGGAACACAAAACATGGACATTGCTAATGGAGGACCAACGCGCCCTTGATGTCTTTGAACGGAAGGTGCTGCGTTCGATCTACGGTGGAGTGTAGATGGAAGACGGAACGTGGAGGAGGCGTATGAACCACGAATAGCATCAGTTGCTGGAAGAACCTTCCATGTGTACGATATCGCTAAATTCGGTCAACTACAATGGGCTGGGCATGTCGTAGGAATGTCGGACGACAGCCCTGTGAAAATGGTTCTCGAAAACGAACCGACGGGTACAAGAAGAAGGGGCGGGCAAAGAGCTTCGGGCTCTCCGCAGACAGCGAGGTACAGGGTGCGGCAGAAAATAATGCGAAAATTTGTTCTATTTCTTTCAAATCCCATTTTCAACTAATTCAAGCAATAATATCAACATTTTCGAGTGCAGTTATCTTTATAAAGTCCTTTTAAACCAATTTATTCAATGTGTCCTCCATTTTTATTAATAACATCCTCGAGCCGACGCCGGAAGCCAGAGCATGCCTTCGGACGTAGTCCTCCGACATTGACTGCCATGTGCGTGTTATGGTTGACTTTCACACTAGGGTGTGATGTTTTGCAGGCCCGTGCTTCAACATATGCTCAAATCGAATAATCCAACGGATTAAGATCTGACCGCTAGGGGGCCACTAAAGCTCAAATTCTTCAGGCTGCCAAAATCCTTCCGGGCTTGGTAATCCACATCTAAGCCAACATCAATCACGATCGGACACCAGTAAAATGGAACCGGTCCGTGCGGCTGTTGGTCACAGCATCGATGCTGAAAAGCTTTTCGTCGGAGAACAGGATTATCATTTTTTCCTTCTTCAACAAGAAAAGCAAGCACTTGGAACCAGTCACTCGTAGTTCCTTGCCCCGGTTCGTAATCAAGTGGCGTTTCACTCTGGCTCTGGAAGATGCATGCAGGTCTTCTTTGATGATTCTCCGCATGGATTTCTCCGAAATATTTTCTTCCATTGCAAGTTTTCTAATGGAACGCACCGGGTTGCGAGCAATTTTTGCACGGAACGATTTGATCACGTTCGGCGTGCGTGCAAGCAAAGCGCGGACGTCCGCTTCCCGGCTTCCGCTGCTTAGGACCACCCTGCAGGGACGTTTTTATGCGGTAAACTGTTGCCAAATGGAACCCTACCACCTCCACAATCTCTTTCGGCTTCTTCGAACATTTTGACGATTTTGCAATAAAACAAATAGAATGTTTGGATGCAGCACTTGAAAGTTGACATAAACAAATACACTTTCAACAGAAATTAGTCACTAGCTACACGAATTAACCCAATACTCAAGTTTGAACGTTTTCGCATTTTTTTTCTGCCGCACCCTGTACAACCACGGACCGATTACAATGGAGACAACTTTTGTGTACAACAGAGGCCACACCGGCCTTGGTCTGATTGGTAAGGTGAGGTAACAATTTTTCAATATTTGGAGGTAGCTGGTAGTTGACCTAAGGTTTCCTTACCCCGAAATGGGACTACCATCTTAGGTGTAGCTCTACCGTTGTGCTATGGTTAACACACCAGTGTAACCGCAAGTACCCGTCGTTTCAGCTTTTTCTACTGTATAGCTTTTGGATTGCATTTTCATAACTTTTTACATTTACGAAACTCTACTAACATCGAAAACTGTATAATCTGTCCTGCTGAATAAGACCTATTAATATGGAACATTGCCAGGAACGCTTTGGAACCAGCCCAGAAATGAAAAGGATCCTACAATTTCGGCACCAACAACAAACAAGTCATTTCGATTTAAACAAGCATCGTCTCTCTATTTGCCTAATCTACGCTGTTCCGAACACCTTTCGCCGGTAAGCCGGTGGCAAGTGTTCCACCATCGAAAGGGGATTCGCTTCCACCACTACCAGCTCATCGGTTCCCAACCAGCAAGTGCTGACCAGTCGAGTGTACCGTTTCAGCACGTTTAAGCTGTACCGCCGGCTGGGAGATGATGCACCTTCATCATCCTCGCTGCCCTTGCCGGAATTTCTTCGCTTGCGCTGTGTGTGATCGGCTTCGGTCTCCTCAAACTGCGACACCATCAAGTTGGAATCGTGTTGCAAAATCATCACGTCGTCGTTCCGCGGATCGAACACAATTCCCGTGACGGCTTTATTCATCGATGCTCCCAGCATGTTCAGCCTCAGATAGGACGAAAAGGTAAACTTGTATTCGCTAAAATCGTACTGGAAGATTTTGTGATCGGGAAAGACGGCCGCCAGAATCGGAGAATTTGGCTGGATTGCTATGGCCGTAGGAGGTAGTTTGTACTTAGGCAAAGTCGTCAGCCGTTTCCATTTTCCGAATTTTTCCCGCTTGAATACGACTATCGCACCGCACAGGCTTGCACAAACCAGAAAGTTATCTTCCTGGGATATAACCGTCAGGTGCACTCTATCGCCGAACACTGTGGAAATAAACAGCACATTCAAAACGAATTATTTAAAAACAAGCTTTGAAGCTACTTACATTTTCCCGTTTCGATGGTTTGCTTGTGGTCGAAATCGTCTTCGTCGTTGAAAGCAAAACAGTCAATTACTCCGCTAGGCTTGAATAATACAACTCCCTTCGAGTCGTGAGTGAATTCTACCTTGTAACATGGTTCAAACTGTTCCGGGACGGTTCTCTGGGGAATCAATCTCGATTGGCCGCCGCTTCGGTGTTCGAAACGGAACAGTCGAATCGTTGAATCGCTCGAGTAGATGATCCATTTCCCATTCGGAGAAACGGCGCATGCCACAATGTGTTCATCCAATTTGCTTCTAATCTGCAAAATCTTTTCGCTTTCTGCAGTAGGGGAATTCAACGTCCACAGTTCCAAATAATTGACATATTTTAGAAGGAGCATACGGCTATCCGCTGCCACACTGCTGCTGGGAGTTTCCAAGAAAGGCAAATACTTATCCACCGTCAAAGGTGGAAACGAGCTCACAATCAGCGTACCATCTACGCCACCGGAAATCAGCTTATCGTGGAACATTGTCAGCGATTTAACGTCGTGAGTGTGAAGTCTTCTGTTCAAGGTCCTAACGAAACTATTAACCTTTTCATTGGCTTTCGTAACTTCAATTCTCTGGTACAACTTGATGATCGGTTCCACTCCGCCTACGTAAAGTGTCTTCTCCTGGTCATCAATAGCCAAGCACAGCACGTCTGCTTTGGACGCTGGAATGCTATCAATAGCCGTACCGAGATTCCCGTCGAAGAACATTATCTTCCCTCTGGAATCGCCGGATACTATTGTGAAATCCTTCAACACCAGCACGTCCCAAACGATGGTTTCCTTATCTCGAGTGGACCGACCTGTCGTCATCTTGTGAACCGCGTGACCTTTCTTTATATTCCAAATCCGGACCGCATCCGCTGATCCAGTCACCAAGAAATCTCCACTATAATCGAACCGAATACAAACAATCCGTCCTTCTTGCTTATCCAAAATCTTCTCGTAGTTGATCTCATTATTCTCCACACTGTAGATATTGATGTAACCGCCTTCAGTTCCAACAGCCAATCTCTTCTCATCCTTGCTAACGTCCAAAGCCCAAGCGGCATTCCCTGTCACCAGAATCGTGTTCTTAACCGCCAGCAATCTCAAATCCCATTCAACTAACGTCCCAGCCAAGCCCACGGAAAACAGCCGATCTCCAATCCAGGCTAATGCTTCCACCGAAACCTTTTCCCAGCCGGGTATCGATTTCTCCAGGAACGGTGCCCCTATCAAGTTCCAGATTTCAATGGTTCCATCATCCCTAGAAGAAAAATGTTCGCACGTTATCGTTACAGTGAAATTCCCAACAACCCACTCCACTAACCTCGCCAGAGCCAGTTTGCTGTTGCTCCTGTTCACAGCGAAACAGTTGATTCCTCGCGGAAGAAGATTGTAAAACTGCACATGGTGCAGCTTGCACTGACCGGGGTCCGCTTTCGATATCATGACTAGGTGGTATTGAAACAATGTTTGGAACCTTTTGTGATTAAAAAATAGTAATTAGGAATATAAACGTGCGATTGTAGTGTGGCGAGGTGAGAACTAACTACTGTAAACAAAAACAGCATGGTACGCGAATGTCGACTATGTCGATGATGCGAGAAAGAGAGAGAGAGAGAGAGATCTGTCATTTGAAAACCCCTTCAGAAAAGGTTGGTTACCGTGCGGAACCGAATTCGTTCAACCGAAAGAACATGTTATGTTTTTTAAAATATAATACAATTACTTCGAAAAAGATTTTTCATTACTCGAGTAATTCATATTAAGGGCCTAAAAGCCATTTCTAAACAATGAATTTAAACGTCGATTTCTTTTGTATCTCACATCACTCTCGTGAAATGAAAGCAACATTTGGTAGGAGAGTGGTCTACCATATGGAGTAGCTGGATATAGTGGGATTCTCGTGATTCGTGAGATATCAACGTTTAAAGCGAGGGGCGAATCATGGATTTACTTAGAAGTTAATTAAGTTAAATTCTATCGTTATTAATAGCTATTGTGTGCTTAAAATACATTTCAATCAGAATAGTGTAAGTTTGATTCCCGAAATACTACTTAGCAATCAAATGAAAGTATTGTATATTATCTAGCTCAAAACTATTGCGAGACCTATTGTCCACTCCACTGTTACCGTATACCGTAGGTGAACTGACACAGTCGGTAAGAGCTAAAGTTCAAACTAAGTTACAAACTAACTTACAAATTATAGGACTTCCCTTATAGGACCTACCGCTACAGCTCATGTGATCCGTGATAAACTATCGTGAAATTAGAAAAAGGGAACTAAACGTAAGTTATTATTATTATCTGTATTTACATCTAGGCATATACTATCGATTGAGAACGATGCATGATGTATAATCTTACAACTACTTACAACTATTTATACACACATTTATTCTAATTATACTCTCCTGAATTTGTATATCTCACAGGAAATTATATTCTCGCTACAACCTGATTAAACGTGTTTTTCTTCTGGTCGAGAATCATAATAACGGAAACATCCCGTTGAAACTGAATTTTCAACAATGGCATATACTCAAATTTGGCTTCCCGCACGGAACTCCAGAGTTGGGTGAACTGAACTTAATTTTGGGTACTTTGTTTCCTCCGTGTATGCTATTAGCAAATGGGGCATAACGCCTCCACCCGAACGTTCCACAACCCCTAGATAAAACTTTGATTTTAATGTTTTTCAGCTTTTTCAAAAAGGCATCAAAGGCTGTGTCCTTATTATCTCTGGTAACAGAAAGCGATTGTGAGACAAATCATAATTTTCTCGTTCAATAGAGGTGAGTGCTGTTCAGTATCTTCGTCGAACAGCTCAATGATGATGGATGTGATGGTTGCGGAATTGATACTTTTTTTTCCACATAATATTCGCGAGATCCAGGAGGCACATCATTTCTCCAACAAACAAACCGGAATTTATCTGGGTTTCCTGCGTAAACAACACCACAAACTGACAACGTCAATTTTCCAGGCCTGCCGGGTTATATCTTCGAATATAACAACTGTCAAAAGTGTGCCATAAAAGTGCCACAAATGTTCCGTTATGGTGTAAGATTTTCTACTATAGCGTGCCTGGCACACTGTTCTAAGCGACTCACCCCTTGATCGTGGCGGATTAATTACGCGAGTTGTCAATGATGAGTATTTCGCAAAAAAGCCATTGTTTAGGTTTGACAGTTAGGCCCTAATGAAAAATCTTTGTCGACTTATCCCCTGAAATTTCTGAAGTTTTGAAGATCTTCAAAATAATTCCTGATTGACCTGATCTCGCAAGGTAAATTTTTGAAATTTCTGAACATTTGAAGGTCTTCTAAAAAATTCTGATTAACTAGAATTCTTTGAACAGTATGTGAAATACTCCATACAAGTTTTTTACATTTGAAGGTTTACAAAATAATTCCGGATATACCGGGCCAGTTCAAAATATATGTACCAGAAGGACCTGATTTGAGTTTCAGAACAATTGAATGCGTTCAGATTATATTCTTCTTTTAGCATTTCAAGCTTATTGCTTGCTCTCAACTTAGTGTTCTAGATGTACTTCCACAGTTATTAATTGAGAGCTTTAGATGCCAGGTATCATTTTTGCATTAGTATGATTGTGTGGCAAGTACACTATGCCCAGGGGGTCAAGAAATTTTCCTTACCGAAAATTCCTAGACCAGACTGAGAACCGAACCCAGGCACCTCCAGCATGGTGTCAACAATCAATATGCAACTAGCTATTTGAAATTGGTTCACTGTTGTAGAATCCCTTGGTCCGAAATACACCTTGAAGTGAGCACCTTGCTGTACATATTTGCGCCTTTGTTTTGATTTGCTGTGTTATGTTGACAGAATATTTGAGAGTGTGTTCGTGTGAGTTCATTATTAGGGCGCATTATTAAGCTTGGGAACGAGCTTGGGACCGATGTGCTAGTACTGACTGAGCCAAGAAAAAATCGTTTTTGTATGGGACCTACTGGTCTTAGAGTTAGTCTATGATGGTGTTGCTTTGTAGCTGCGTTCAGATTATATGCCAGTGCGAATAAAAAAATCTTCGAGAAAATTTGTTCCTGAATTCAGCTGCTGACCTGTTCTTAAAATATCTGAAAAATCTTGTTGATTTGTTTTAACATATGGATATCTTCAGGATAATTCCAGATTTAACTGAGCTTCTTAAGTGATTTTTTTTAGCCGACAGTGGGCACAGACATCTGTGCACGGAGAGGTTCAAGATCAACAAAATAGTGCTAGTCCCATGTGAAATTTCTGGAAAATCTAATTGAAGCTGTTTCAACTACCGCATGGCTCTGTGAACATAGATATGGCTGATTTTATCCCACTTCCCCTTATATTATTGAATAATTTCTAGATATTTTTGGACGGAGTTGCTCAAGATCAACAAATAGGACTATTTGTATAATGCCTTGACCTACCCCGCATGGGGATGTTTGGTAAAAGTGTGTGTACCTGTTTCGAAATACTACCTCACAATGCCCTCCGCTCAATTTAAAACTACTTCTATTCAATTTTCACCGCCTGCCGTGAGCTAACGGAACTATCAATACTTTCTCTTAACAACTTTGTTCTAGCAAAAATTGCTGTCTACTCCTAGAGCCTCATGGTGATGAGAAATTATTTCCTTCTCAAAACAACATTATCACAGATCGTTACCTCGCGTATGGGAGAATACAAGGAAAGACTATATCAGTGTAAAATAGGACTAGTCCAATGTGAAATTTCCTAAGAAATCAAATAAATGTTACGTGATTTTTCACGTACAATTCACTGGCACGTAAATTTAACCTGATTTTACTGAAGAAATTTTGGTTACGTGTTCAGGTGGAAGTTACGTGAAAACAACGTGTCGATTTTTTTGAGTGTACCTCAAGGTTTTGCCAGAGCCCAGGGAGCCAATTTTTTTTGTGATATAGTGGGCGGAATATTATAATTTGGGATAATTCAATACAGACGTCTTCCAAACTTGGAAAATCGACAGCTAATCGGTGTGTAACCACCTAGCTCATCATAGCAAGATGCTTAAGGCAGACCGGAAGAGTTGAGAGCTGCCTCCCTCATTCCAACTTCCAACAGCAAGCTCAACTTCCTTAACATTGGATTGGAATGGATCACCATCCAACACGTGACAGCATAACAGACACGAGATTTCATGACATTGTCCTAAACCTGCGGCACCAGGACTCATTGGATCCAGCGATGTTGTTTTTTCTTTCGTTCGGTTATGAACTAAGGTTACAGTTTATATGTTTTTATTTTAACCCTAAAATATATCTCCTTAATTGGTAGTCAATAGGTACTTTTTTAACCAGAGTGGTTGAAATATGCACTTAACTTTAAATTTTTGAAACTTAAAGAATAAAGTCAAACTTATCATACAACTAAGTACTAGTAGATACAATCAAGAATGTAAAATTAAAACAAACTCCTACCTGCTAATGCTTCGAGCTTACCATTTCTGAACGGAGCGGATCATCAAACCTCCAACGCAGACCCCGCAAACATACCGGGGTTGGATTACTGGGCAATTTACTCTGACTCGATTCCGCTGTGGGGTTTACTTTATTCTTTTCTCTTTCCTCCTGGTCGTACGTCGGATCCAACTTGGTTAAATCAACATCTGACGGACTTACACCGGGCTTTAGTTTGAACCCCACAATACGGGGTTTATGAAGCTTCGGAGGGAGTGGCGGTGGAATTTTCTTATTAGGTTTGATATCAATCGCCATTCCAGCAGTGGTCGAAGGTGTCACAGGCTGTATATTTTTCTCCGGGAGTGGCGGCGGCATTTGGTCGACATGCTTCATTCGTTCGGTTGTTTGACCTGCATCTGTTTCATCCGTTGGTTCGCCTTCTTCAGTTAGCGGAACCAGTGGTTGGATCGCTTTCGAACTCTTGAACTTATTTTTCCGTGGATTGGTCATAATCATATAAATATGTTCATCCTCCGGAGGTGGGGGCGGAGGGCATTCTTTGGTAACCTGTGATTGTTGAGAAAATTCATCGCTTTCCTTACGAAAATCCCGAGGCACTGGGGGATTCAGTTTCGCATCACATCCGTTTGGTTTCAAAAATAAGTAGTTTTCCGGTGATGGCGGGATGGTAAGTAATTCACATTCCTGTCGAATTCTTGAAATGTTCGATCAGAAATGACTTCATCAAATGAATGCATCCTTTGGTATTTGCATCACGACGGTACCTTACCAAAGGGTCATATGCTACCCTTGACAGAAGAGGTGAGAACCGAGCTACCAAGAAGGAAAATACATCACTTTCCTCACTGCCACCTCCGAAGATTACGCACTGATACAAAGATCAAGAATCGAAGGAAAGGAAATTTACTGAAAATTAGGAATGTCAAATACCGTTTTCGGATTACGCGGATTTGCAGACCCTTAGCAATGTCTCCAGTTTTTCCTTTCAATGACGGTGAGGTGAGGGAGCTTTGGTCACCTTGACGATTCAATTGATTGTCTTACCGTCTTACCAAGAACCGTCGACCGTTACAGGAATTGATTGCATTTTTTCATTCTTCCCCTCGTCGGAATGAACGTTCTTTAAAGGTTTGAAACTTTGTAGTAATGGCGGATAAGCTTCCTCGTTATTCTTTGACCGTTGATCTATCTCGCTATTGGTTTTTATCAACACATCCTCATATTTCATGTTTATTTTGCCGCAAATTTTGGCTTGTACGATACGTAGTTCCGTTTTGAACTGGACCTGTAGAAAAATGGGTCAAATTGTAGACTTCACTACCGAGAAAGACATTATATAACTACATAGTTCGAAGGATACCTGTATTGGAGATTGTAGTAGTTATGGACAATCCCGTATCGGGGTTGATTTGATGGTCTTGCGTTTGTTCCGGAAGTGTTGATTCAATTACCGTCGTTCCAGGCTTTGAAATTTCTGCCTGCTTGAGGTTAGTTTCTAATGAAAGCTGTTCAGGCGCAGACTTTATCTCCTTCATTTCGAATTCCTGGACATCTTGATGCTTCTGCTTTTCACTAAACGATCGCTCGGCAATGTCCTTCAAATCTTCCATTTCGTCGTAGGTCATTCCGCGGTTGTAAAGTTTATTTTCTGATTGATTTGGATGCTTGATTAGGTTATGTTTTCTAAAATGGTAATTATTCTTTACCTTTTAAATACTTGATGACGGCTTCCTTTTCTTTTCTCAACTTTTCCATTTCCAGTTCCACTGAAGTTCTATCTTTCACGAACAAATGCCGGAAAGCATTCAATGGTTTACTAAATCAAAAGGAGAAAAAAAAATTATTACATAACCTCAATCGTTCAAACATTCCAAGCTTACCGCCTTCCGGAAGCATTCTGCACAATCTTTTCCAGTGATTCCTGGGAGTTGGCCGGGGCTCTTGGCTGTCTATTTCGGGACCCGTCGATCGGCAATTCCTCCGATTTACGGTTTAGAAGAAAAATGCGTCTGAATCGAGACCTGGGTACTGGAGGCAAGTCCAAACGACTTCGGCTAGCGGCTTCGCATTGCAGGTTTTGAAAACTGCTCCTTTGCCCTGATCTGCGACCATTTCCCGCTACACGGGTAGTTCCACCATTACGGGTTTTTCTTCTAAACAACCCGGGACAGCACGATGTGAACAGAAAGCTGGAAGCCATTTTTCCTGATAACGACGTCGACAACCAGTGTTTCGAAAAAAATTCGAAAATTTGAAAGGCCTTTCCATTTTCCAATGCATTTTTCCCATAGGACTTCCAGTTTCTGGTTAACATGCAAAACTCACCAATATTTAATAAAGTTCTTGAACCGCTTGACCATGATGAGTAAAGAATGGTGGTATAGTTTTTCAAATTGTATTGTTCCCAGGCACCAGATCGAACCGTCGAAACTGCGCTAACGAAAATTTAACATAATATCACAGATAATATGTTATGTTCATATATGAAACAGGGGCTATGGGGCTACGTTTACTTGAAATGAACATTTAATTTTCATGACTAACTGATGTGTTCATTTTTCGAATACATAGACTTATTCCTGAGACAAATTTGTATCACTGCATGAATGAAAAAAATATCCGTGAACAGGGCAATATAAATGAGAAAATCGCATGAGAGGGAGTTCATTTTCAAAGGAAAAAAGCAAAGCATGGCACGTTGATTTCCAGTGTAAAATTTAAACAAGCTGATTGGTTGTCGCATACAGAAATTAAACAAAGCTGAATGTGGTCGAATCATGAGTTGGGCACATAATACCACCAGCTTTGACTAATCTCGCCCATGAATAGAGAGCGCCATGTTTCTTTTTTGTAATAGATTAGAGATTAGATGTCTTTTTTAATTTATTTTTTGTAATAGAATTTATCTATTTCTACACGGTTGTTTGCGAAAACCCATTAATGGGTGAAAAAACACCCATTTTTAAATAGCTCTCCTATCTGTCATAAAGTGGGGGAATTTCTGAATCAGACAATGGGTAAAAAAATACCCATTAGAGAAAACCTCATACAATAACAAAAATGGGTGAAAAAAAGTTCAATGTTGGTGAAACACGGAAACATGATCATGGAGGAACTTAGAAAGAAGTTGATCACAGATTCATACGGAAATCTAAAGGGTAAGGATTATTATTCTTATTTATTTGAAACGCTCATTTATTTTAAATATTATTCAAGGTTATCCCTACCCAATTGATGGATGTGTATACATCGAAAAAAATACGTTGGGTGATTTAGATCAGCACATCAAATTTGGGAATAACCTCAACACTTCACTATCAACATTTGGGAACCTCAGCCGGCACATGTTTGAAGGATTTATTTCCAAAAGTATTTAGGTTAGTATTAGGTATATAAAAAAAGGAATGAATAAACAGTACAACTATTATCTTTTTTATTTATTGCATTTATTCATTTATCACCATGACAACCATGAACTAATAATCTACCAAACTGCTACATAATCTATACGCAAAGATGGGTAATTTTTTACCCATTATGAGAAAACCTGGCTTCTTCGCAATGGGTGAATAAATACCCATTTTGTGACATACACTGCTTTTACCCATTAATGGGTAAATCGAGTTTACCCATTAAATGGGGAGAGACACTTCTAGCGAAAATGGGTGTTTTTTTACCCATTAATGGGTTTTTTCAAACGACCGTGTAGACAAAATCGTCAAAAGGTCGAAAATAACAATTGTACACAATGCCCAGGGGGTAAGTCACTCGACCACCTTGTGTTACCACCCTAAAAAACACAATCCGCCACACTTCAAACACACTCGCCACCACATGCAAGATAAATTCATATCTGGCACCACTTACACGAATTGATTGTTTGTTTTTGTTTCCCTCTCGCTTACACGAATGTTATTCAGACGATGCATATGTGAGCATGTATTAAACGTCTGAACCGTGCATGGTTGCCAATAAGCATAAATTTTCGATTGTAGTTTGTGGAAACACAAAAACACCTTCTGCCACCCTAGAAACACATTCGTACACGATCAACACAAACACAACGTGGCAGAGTTACTCACCCCCTGACAATGCCTTAAAACGTAAATTTCCTGGAAATGCCTGGTCGCTAACATCTATATCCACTGCCGACGGGAACGAAATAACGCCCTGTATCTGTTTCTGATGCTATTTTGTTTAAGAGAGCGGGCAGATCCCAGAAAAATACGCTAGAAGTCATTGTTTACAATTGTTCATTTCGATTTTTTGACGATTTTGTCTAGATTTATCTAGAGATATGATTTATTCACCATTCTTCCTCGTAGATTTTTCTCCATACAGTTTTTTGAAATTTTGTATGGAGCGTAGACTTTCGCAAAAATATTAAGTGAAGGTGACATTTTGTTCCATGCAGATCAATTGTTAAAAATTCCGCTTGATAATATGGAACAAAATTCCGCAACCTCTTTACTTTTTAGGTCGATACTGGTCTTATTTTGGTAAACCGATAATTGTTGGATAGGTGAGTCGGCAGATTTCACGTTGTAGTTTAAGTCTACATTTAGGTTAAGGTACATGCTATAAGTTCATAGTTTTAAACTAGATTTTAAGAGATTAGACTTACTTTAGTATTACAGAATAGGTCAGGGAACAGGTGTACACTGGTCGAAAAAACCTTTTGCAATTCATAAATTATGCCTTATGAAACATCTCAAACGTACACATTGTTCACTTCATAAGATTACTATAACTTTCACAAGGATTCATATGAAAGCAATATCTGTACAAAATGATGTTTATACGTTTATCTTAACAATTCCATAGAGCACCTTATGAATTTCATAATCGCCACATGGGGATTGCAAAACAATATAAATGGCGCAGCGAGAAGACACCATCTTGAGAGCGATTCGACGCAAATTTATGTGAGGTAATTATTTTATCACTAACTAAACACAAAATTCAATATTTCAAATAAAATCTTGTGGACACCGTCTGTGTATCCATTTCAACCAGAATCAGAATAAGCCTCAGAGAACTGCGGCAAATTCAGCTACTTAAATCATTCATTCTTCATTCTAGTTGTTACGGCAGCTTTTTATCCTAACAGAAGTTTGCATCTATGTTGATAAAGTGCCTACTGGACGTTGGAATCTACAGAAAAAAACGCATGGCTTTCTTGTGTATGACAGGAAGGTTTTCATCGATTATAGACCACAACCGACAGTGATAGAGCGGTGTAGTGAGCGAAACTTTATTGTAATATCATTATTTTACTTTTTGATTTGCAAATAAATATGGTCGTACCTGCATTTCCTCATTTATCATGAGCTATAGAAAAGAATGACCCATGATAATATTCCTGGTGCAGTTGAAAACCGGAATATAGCAGTCGCGCCAATCGATTTTACTCCCGTTCCATAAGTCCAAACAATGGCGCATCTAGTGCGCTGTATGGCGCATCATTGTTTGGACTTATGGAACGGGAGTAAAATCGATTGGCGCGACTGCTATATTCCGGTTTTCAACTGTACCAGGAATATCAAATGTTGAAGCAAAATCCAAAAAATAAACAAAAACATTACAATATCTAACAAAATGCGAGCGTTGTGTATTTGGTTATCATAATTCATACCAATATTTCATAGCGCTGTGTAATGAAAATCATACAACTATCGTATCCAAAAGACACGTGTGGGCAAAGACAACACTCAACATGTTTCCAGGGGGTGAGTAACTCTGCCACGTTGTGTTTGTGTTGATCGTGTACGAATGTGTTTCTGGGGTGGCAGAAGGTGTTTTTGTGTTTTCACAAACTACAATTGAAAATTTATGCTTATTGGCAACCATGCGTGGTTCAGACGTTTAATACATGCTCACATATGCATCGTCTGAATTACATTCGTGTAAGCGAGAGGGAAACAAAAACAAACAATCGATTCGTGTAAGTGGTGCCAGATATGAATATATCTTTCATGTGGTGGCGAGTGTGTTTGAAGTGTGGCGGATTGTGTTTTTTAGGGTGGTAACACAAGGTGGTCGAGTGACTTACCCCCTGCATGTTTCATAAGATAAAAGTATGAAATTCAAACCGATTCCTTGTGGCTAAATTTCATAAGATTTTTGAATGAATTTCGTTAGATTTTAGTGTAGTTACAAGCAGTTATGTATATATTCCGTAGATTTAGCAAAACTAGTTTAAGTATGAATAATTAATTTGTTCATGAATATCACTGCACCTTTGAAATCCACTGTACAATTGTATTCTCGATTTTTTCACTCGATCACATCGATGACAGTCATTGACGTCTGTTGTCACTACCATCGCGAAGTGGAGTGCGATGGTTCGTTTCAGTGTTCCGCAAGTGTTCCTTCGGTGCTACGGGGAGTCCGCCGCCACACTTCCCCGCCCGTAAACCTTGGTGATCATCGTGACCTCCAATAGTCCTGGAACGAGGTTTGCCACAATCCGCGACGTCCAAAACAGCGAGCTTGATAGATGGTCGCCGAAGAACTCCCGTTGCGGTACGCACAAGTGCCTGACGAATTCTACCGTCCTTGTAAGGGAACGCCTGCTCGATTCGTCCTCTCAGCCATCGGTTCCTTGCTGATTCACTGACCACAAATACGAGATCACCGACTTTCAGATCCTTCATTTCCTCCAACCATTTGCATCTACGAGTGATTACTGGTAAATATTCTTTTATCCATCGCCGCCAGAATTCTTCAGTTATGAACTGCGCTAGCTTCCAGTTACTCCTAAGTACTGAACGGCTATCCACAGGAGCCGTTACTAGTCTTTCCCACGCACCTGCCATATGGGGTGCAGCGGGTGGGATGAACTTCCAGCTGGTTTCGGTGCTGGTGACGGTAAATGCTAGGGCATCATTTCGTTTCTTTTTTCTCTTCCTTCAGTTCTCGGTTTGCCCCTTGGAAACACGTCCCGTTGTCGGAATAGAATCCACTTGGGGGGTCACGAGACACAAAGCGACGCACGGCCATGATGCAGGATTCAGTACTAAGAGAGTGTACTACCCAAGGGGTCGGTCAATCTGATCAATTTAAATTCTTCAAAAGATTTCAAATCTTTCAAAAAGATCGGGCCACTGATCGGGCAATCTTTGTAAAACCAACATATACTTTTACCATAGACTAACTCTAAGACCAGTAGGTCCCATACAAAAACGATTTTTTTCTTGGCTCAGTCAGTACTAGAACATCGTCCCAAGCTCGTTCCCAAGCTCAATAATGCACCCCTTATAATGAACTCACATGAACACACTCTCAAATACTCTGTCAAAATAACACAGCAAATCAAAGCAAAGGCGCAAATATGTATAACAAGGTGCTGGCTTCAAGGTGTAATTCGGACCAAGGGGTTCTACAACAGTGAACCAATTTCAAATCGCTAGTTACATATTGATTGTTGCTTTTACTTCAGTCAATTGAATTCTTTCGGGCACCCCTATTCATTGTTTATGTTTTCACCGTCACTAATGGAAACATTTGCTATCAACCTCTGGAAAATGGCAAAGTGACGGTCAATCAACCACAAACGGACCAAAAGAAGAACGCCGAGGATATGAATCATACAAAGAAGGTCATAATCAGTGATTTGATTTAAACGGATTTGACGGGAGCGGAACCATTGCTTTTAGACCGGAAAATAAGTGAACTGTATCAATCCGTATTAGGATACTCAAAACATAACGTGGAATCCGCCGGTAGGCACCCGATATGTGTTCAAGCATCGATTATTTATGGTGGCAAATCAATTTTAGAAATCTGGATGGAGATAAGAGGTGGAGATCAATGAATCACCGACTATCTTGGCCGAATAGGACGACGCTTTGTAACCATTGAAGCCATGTACAGTACAGTGTCGATCTACATTCTATTTAGCCGGCAGTGATGCACGTTCCGAAAGCCCATGGATCGTTTATGAAAGGAACTATGACGGCCTGGCTATTCGTGCAGACAACTAGGCGACCATCTCTATATTGATCGATAACCGAGTGTGCGTTCACAGTTTGCAGCATAGACGTAAGATCCTTCTTGGGTTGACCTCAGGGGGTAAGTCACTCGACCACCTTGTGTTACCACCCTAAAAAACACAATCCGCCACACTTCAAACACACTCGCCACCACATGAAAGATAAATTCATATCTGGCACCACTTACACGAATTGATTGTTTGTTTTTGTTTCCCTCTCGCTTACACGAATGTAATTCAGACGATGCATATGTGAGCATGTATTAAACGTCTGAACCGTGCATGGTTGCCAATAAGCATAAATTTTCGATTGTAGTTTGTGGAAACACAAAAACACCTTCTGCCACCCTAGAAACACATTCGTACACGATCAACACAAACACAACGTGGCAGAGTTACTCACCCCCTGGTTGACCTTGTCTAGTTATTAATCGTAAATTCTTTTCAGATTTACTCCCGGCGTGGGTTTTGATATTGGCGAGATAGGCAATTCAGTCATTACGTTTTGCTTCTGTACGAATATTGGACTATAATTTTTAGACCGGTGATACATCGTAGTTTTTGTTGCAATCAAGACAGTGCACGTTGGTAGAGTTTACTTTGTACTGTCAAGAGAAAGGAATCAGAATAAGGTAATTAAAAAATTAGTTTATATTCAGTCTCACTAATGTGACTGAACTAGATAACCAAAATTTGCTTCTCTCAAAATGCAAGATATTATTTTTTTTGAATAAATTGTGTTTGTTTGGGATTACACACGAATAAAAAACGTAGAGGAGAAAACGTTGTTTTTCACACATATTGAGAAAGTGTAATAGGTCTCCAGAAGTCCAGACTCTTCGAAAATGATCGCTGGTCAATAGTTCAATTCTTATAAAATATTCACCTCTGATCCGTTAATGATATGGAGAGGAATTTATTACGAAAACATCGACAAGAAGCACCTAAATAGCTTAGTTCCGAGTGGATGCACTCCTGTCAGAACATCGGGAGAGCTCGGGATGTTTAATCTACGTCGTTTCGACCAATTCCGCGTTCTTCTTCTTTATATGACTACGAACAACACCAAGTTGAACGTCTTCATGCTTTTCTATTCTTTTTTCGTCGCGCAGACCATGAATGATTCCGCAGCCGTTTCACCGGATATGTAGTGTTGGGAACGGCTTCAGCTCGTAATGAGAGGGTTTTAAACACCTGAAAGAGTTTTTTCCCACAGGTTCAGCGTTTCATCGACCGCCTGGTACCATAATTTGTCCAGCGAAGGAAATTAGAATCTATTAAAAGGTTTTACTATATGCTTTCCTGACATATTGAGTCGTGTTGATGAACGTCGCATCATGATTGTATAAGCAAGAAGTAGAGACCAATCAGGCTCTCGCTAAAATTAATAACTCGTATTTGTTTTAATGTAGCATATTGTCACAATATGAGAGAGAAAATATATTCGAATCCTGCTGAACCCTCCAGTGTGAAACAACAAAAATAATCATTGATGAGGCGTAATATGAAAACACATACAAATAAGTAGGCATGGTTTTATTTTAAAACACTGAAGTAAAACAGCGGCCTGTGTCAAACTGTCAGAAAAGATTTTAAATCTTTAGAACATCATCTGATCTTTTCCAAAGATCAGAATCAAAATTGAAGAGATCTGATCAAATGATCAGGAAGTCTGACCCCTTGGTACTACCTCCATGTGCACTGCTCTCACCGTCAGACAGATGAACAGGCAAATCCACCGTTTAGCGAGACTTCGACCAACTCTAACATAGACAAGCCCGAAGTAGTCAAGTCCGACAAACCAAAAGGGTCGAACAAAGGATGTGAGACGCATTGCTGGTAGTGATGCCATTTTTGGAGGATGGGGAGCAACTTTGACAATACGGCACCAGACGCATTTTTTTGCGACCTTCTCCACTAGCGATCTAAGCTTGGATATCTCAAATCGTTGGCGAATCTCGTTTACGACGGTCTCCCTAATTAGCATGCTTGAAACGGCGATGTGGAACCAATTTCCAATCAGGAATGTTATGGGATGGTTCCGTTGGAATATACGGTTCAGCACCGATCCTTCCACGCATTCTCAGGACTGCACGATCATCCACAAAGGCCATGTCTTGTAAATTGAGCTGGATTTGTGCACAATACAATGTCGTTTCTCGGGTGGACCCCATGACTTGCAGAGTATCGATGAGCAATCTTCCACAGTAGTTCTTCGGCTAGTCTTAACTCCTCTTGGGTGAGGAGACCCAGCAAGAGATGTTCTTGGCGTATTTTGGGAACAATTGTCCACATAGCGCGTCACATATGCCACGGTTCACTGAAGCTTCGTCCATGAATTGAACCGAGCGACTTCTATCAGGACACCCACTTGCGGTGTGAGGTGACTCAGAACGGTAGTAGTAGAACGAAGTTCTGCCTCTGTTAACATTGAAGGACGCTGTTGAGGCCACGACGCTGTGGGTTCGAACAAGAAGTTTGACCCACGAAACCACGGATTTTCCATCGTGAGTACCGGACCGTTGTTCCATTTCGTTGCTTGGTCGGCAACGTTGAGCTTGGTGGGGACCCATCTCCACTCCGTCGGATTTGTAGTCATCAGAATCGCCCCGACGCGAAAGGCTACGAGCTTGCGGTACTGACGATGGTCGGAGCGGATCCACGACAATACTGTACTCGAATCGCTTTCAGATATCGGAATACTGTGATGGTTTTGAAGGGTCTCCAACAGACGGGTTCCAAGTACGGCGGCGTTGAGTTCGAGTCGAGGAATGGACAGGGTTTTCCGAGGAACGGAGTGACCTTTGTCTTGGAGCCGATAAACGCCACTTGTATTTTGTGGTCGATTTCTGCGCGAAAATATGCGGCATCGCAAAATACATGAATTTCAAGATTGTTAATGTTTTCTGGAACAGCAGACTGGAAGTAGCACCTCGGAACACGCAGGAGTTCAGAGTTGGGAAAAGATTCGCCCAGTTACGCCAGCGTTTGAACAGGTCACTGGGAATAGTATCATCCCAGGCCGTACCTCTGGTCCAAATATCCTGACTCAGGATTTTTTCATGAACGAGGAAAAACGAAATGAGTCCAAGGGGATTGGAAGAAAGGTCGTCACCATTTTGACGACCTCACGCTTTGTAGGAACATGACTGTCTTCCTAGATGTACCGAAGATCGGCTCTCATGACGCAGGAATAATTGAACACGTCGTCTCCCGGTATCCATTTCATCCCGAGCACTGATTCGACGTTTCTTTCTCTTTCCAGTACCAAATCCTTGATTTCGTCCGCCACAACTGCACCAATTCCTCGCAGATCCTCCAATTCGATGGTATGGTCACACCATCTATAATATCGTTCCAGAATGGTACAAGTTTATTAGGGAGGTAATCTACTCGAAAACCAGCAAATTCTAAGATTTTTCGCATAAATTTTTCAAAGTCATTCCCAGATTGTATAAACGAAAATCTGGCTTTACTGAATACCATTTGTGAGCTTTAAAGCACCTTTCTAGCATATCAAGCGTTTCCCGATCGAAACATTTTCATTGAAATATTTCAAACATCCCGAGTTCCTAGAAGATGCAGAAGACAAAAGCCGACCGGAAACTGGAAAGTCAGTGGAAACTGGAAAGTCGGTGGAAACTGGAAATTCGTTCCAAAATTCGAAACGCAATACCGGTTTCGTTTTTCAGCCTACGATGGAACCAGTTCCAATCTGCGACACCCGAACTTATTGTCAGCGCAGACCTCAACCCTATGCATGTATCAAATAAGGGCAAACACACCGACGTTCACCACACAGCAAACCGAACCAATCTTGATCACCGATCTAGGTTGAAACGGAATCTAAACCGAAAAACGGTATACGGAAAAAATCTCGCGCAACGCAGCCGTGTTTGAATTTCGCTCCAGTGAAAAGTGCAAAAATATACAGAAAAAGTGTTGTTGAAGTGTTCATTTCCTTAATAATTCGGTAAACATGGCTCTGTGCTTTCCCTTTAGATCGTGCCTTTCCGGTTGGTTTACAAAAACCGACCAAACTCATACTCCTTACGGCTTCCAAAGAAACGACGAAGGTATCTCTGAGTCGTACAGACGCTTTATGGTAAATGGCGGACGCACCGTGTCCAACCGCTTTACTGCCACTAATCGTTCCGCGGGTAATGGTCAAGCCGGTTCTATCGGTCAAAGACGAACCGAATCGACTCCAAACAACGACAGATTGGAAGCTCGGTGCCGACGCATGTTTCAACGTAAACGCAAACCGAAGGAGACCGATTTGGATCTACCTGAACCGGTTGATAAGTTACCGGAAGGAGTTCTTAAACACTGGGTACCTATCAGTCGATGCTGCGAAGAAGTTTTGGAAGAAATCCGCTTGAAAGCGCCGGCTAATTCCCAGGTTTCATTGGACAAGCTCGAGACTGGTGAAGAGGAGATGGAAAGACGGTGAGTTCTAATCGTAGCCGTATAAATTTAAGGTTATGTCTTTTTTCTTTTAGTAAACTGCTGACTCGCGTCCGGAAGTTGTTTGTTCGACAACGAACACCGCAGGAACTGGCGATGAAAAAATTGAGAAAAGAAAGGAAAGCTGTCGTCAAGTATCTCAAAGGTGAGCACAATTTGAGAACGAAAACAGGTTGAATTTGTTAGTTTTTGATTTTTAGGTAAGAATCTCTACAACCGACGAATGACATTTGAGCACATGAAAGATTTGAAGATCATTGTCGAGAAATCGTTCGGTGAAGTAGGGAACGATGAAGATGTTCAGGAAATTGAAATGAAGGAGATGAAGTCCTCATCGGAGGCAAGCCCAGAACCGGTGAAACTCTCTGAGCTAGAATCGGAAGATGTTCAGAAAGCAGAATCGACCGATGACGTGGTCGAACCAAAATCTGAAACTAAAATATGGGAACGACCCGAGGGTCCTATGGATGAGACCGATGGTAATCAGATCCATCCCGGTACTGGATTACCTATTTCAGCCCCGATCTACATCCCAGGAATTTTCCGCACCTGGCCTATGGAGCCTATTGCAGTGGTGAAAGACAACATGTTGCTCCACATTCTACCAGGTGATATCCCATGCATCCGGTGCAATCCAGAAGCAATAGTTGTCAACGCCGCCATAACCGAGGAGCCCATTGAAAAGCAAAACGGTACAGTTCAACGGACAACTGATTCACTGTCACTTCTGAAAAATGACCAATAATGGAATATGCTAATGTTGCCAAGATTTGTCATATTTTCCGGAGTGATTGTGGGTCGTTCCTGTCTTCCTTGGTTTGCCAATATTGCGATGCCGTTCAATCGACTAATGTGGTTGCATTTACAGGTCAAGATGAGCAAATACAACAACCTAAAGAAGAACAGATAATTCCACCATCGCCTCCCCCATTTGAGGACGGCGCACCAATCGACGGTACAGCGCCAACGGATCAAAAGGGAGGCATTTCAATTATTCAAATCAATCCACCGAACGTAGCGAATTTCTATCGCTATATCCGAATAACGAAAGCATCTGTGAAGATCAATAATTTCCCTCTTCCGATACCTTCGGAGAATGAAACACCCACTGAAGTTAAGGATGGTGTCGTTCTCCTGGAGCGGAAATTTGCTCCGCAATTCCGTTCAGCGCACTGGGGTTTTCTTTCTATAACGGAGAATGTGGATCAAGTTTTTGATCGGCGACTTTCAATAGTGGGATCTCCGTGGTTTGTAGTCGAATTTCTTCATCTTACTGGAAAGGTATCGGCCGGGAAAATTGTTGATCTTCACATCGATGGAAATTTTCTATTTTCGGTTCATTGATTTGGTAATTGAAATGCTTCCTAAATATTCTACAGAAGATGGGAATCTCTGAACCAACGGATTTTTCATTCTCCTCAACGAGTTTTAATGGTGTTATCAAAAGTTGGCGACTGTCGAACCTTTCTTTCTGTTGCCACCATCAAATTTATCCCCGGTGAATAACGATGCATCCACAAATTCAACACAAAAGGAAAAGTTACGACAGTCGCCAACATCTGAGAATACCATTGAAACTTGTTGTAAATGAATAATAATCCATCACTAGCTATTCTGGACAATTCCAAATCCACCGAATCGAATGTGAACGGGGAAGGAATCGTACTATTGACACCTACGCAAAATTGCACCACAAGGAAATCAACGGAACAAATAGAACATCCATCGTCGTTTCCTTCCGAAAACAAAACAGAAGCGCAAAAACTATTTTCTCTCCCTATTCTGGAAAATGTCTTGCCCTTCGATCCAAAGATAGACGTCAAAGAACTTCCTCCGCTGCCTTCTCCGGAAAATTTCCCAATCTGGAGTTCAACGGAGAAATTGGAGTTTCCATCGCTGCTGCCTCTGGAGAATGTCAAACGATGGAAAACTATGATAATCCCACGATCCAACATACACGAGGAAGCAAAATTAGATGAAGAAATGGACCCGCTGAAGGAAGATGAAATCACTGAGAACGCACCAGGAGAGACGGAACAACCCAAAACAACTGAAGAGCCGAAGTTATTCGAGGCAACGTCGCCACTTTTAGAGAAACAATCTTATCCCTGGCATCAGACGATCACTATTTTCGCAGAGGTTCATGAGCCACCCAAAAGCCACGGTGAGGACGAAAAACAAGACGCAACCGCAGAGGGAATGCCACCGCCTCTTCCACCGAAGAGGAACAAACGTCGTCAAAGGCAATACAGAACTCGTATAAATTGGGCGGATGTCGATAAAATCGAAGTTGATCCAACGTACAACCAAGAGGAGGAGGAACGAAAACATAAGAAAAAGATACCGGGAGCGACATCGAGTCAATGTGACGTGGCCGGTAATCACACGCCGCTGTGTAACCATAGTATGGGCTGGACATACGATAAACCATACTACAACGAGAGGCTTGTGGAATGAGATACATAATGGTATCTGTTGTTTTATAATCATTGTCAATTATTCTGTAAGTCCAATACGTAGCATTTAGGAAGACTAGGGCAGGTGTTGTTTAGTACATAATCCAAATGAAATTCATAAGTTTTAAGTTGATTTTATTGCCAACTGAATTGTAGAGGAGAAAAATTGTTAAATATATATTTTTTTTACCTTAATTTAAGCTACGAAAGTAGCATGAGTTTTTAAACAAATGTCGAAAACTATCGGATTGATTCTGTGAGTCGAATGATTCGAAACGAGTCGCGCTCAATTAACGAGTCGAAATTTGTCGAATTGAATAGTCGACTCACCTGATTCGACAATTTTTGACTCGTCAAATGAGAGAGACTCATTCGACTCAGAACAGAATAGACCTAAATATAATTTCAGGGTGGCCACAGCCTCGGGAAATGCGGAAGTGGGTTATTCCGGTTTTCAGTTGCAACAATAATATTAAACCAAACCACACATTGTTTTAGTTTAATGCAATCATATATTAGAGACAACAGAATTCGAATCCAATATTGTTAGTCAATTAATATTTCTAACAGAAATCATTAGATAATCGTGGATTGGTTCAGGTCTTACTTGATGAATCGCTCAGTACGGGTTAAGATTAGCACGTCGGAGTGGGAAGCTTTCACAAATAATTCGGGTGTTCCGCTAGGCAGCAACCTTGGTCCACTGCTTTTCTCGATCTTCATAAACGATGTCATCTTGCTATTACCAAAGAAGAAAAATCATCATCGCGTTTTCGAACACCTCATTGTCAGCATTAATTGTTTCAAAGTATTTAGCAATAACACATTTCTCCAATCAATTTGTATACTTATGTTACGTACAAGAGTTACTACATACAAACATTCAAGCAAAAAACTGGGCTGCAAAATGGTGAGTCGACAACTGTGATGGAGCGTGCGTCCCCGCAACATAGCTCTGGTCCTCACAAGTTCCTACCTCATGCTTCCACGGGTCAACAGATGACAAAGACCGCCAGCTAAGGGTTGCGCACTTAGCTGGTAGTGCAGCCTGGGCACTGTTGTCCTTCTGACTTCAGCTAGATTGACGAGGTGCGTGCCGAGCGTCTGTCCACCAAGGAGGTCTGTTCACCAGCGGCTGAGTAAGAAACGCTGTATCTCGTCAGCTATACCTTAGGAGGCAGTCCCACCAACGCAATGTAGGCAGCGCGGTAAGATAGCATGCTGAAGTCTTACCCTACCACGAAAAATGTAAGTATTCTTTATTTTGTGAGATTTTTCCTCATTTTATTGCCCACAACTATTTTATAAGGAACAGTAGAAATTTGCAATATCCCAGTACATTTACTAGTGCAACTAAAAACAAAAATAAATGTGTTAATTGAATCAAAAGTTCAGTATAGCCGTGAAATTTTCATTTTGTCTTAACTTTTTATAAATCATTTACGCTAAAAATGTCTACTGTTCCTTTAACAACTATATAACGGGGATTCCCTAGGGGGGTAGCCTAAGGCAGTCGAAGGATTTGTTGACTGGACAAGGGTTCGTGGAGTCGCCAGTCCCTTGTCATACGAAGACACGCGGCCTTCTGGCCGTAGTCTTCCGAAGGTCCTCACTGAGATCGGCTGACCCTGCTACAAGAAGCCATCACGTAGGCTATTCTCTCAGAACAACCTGCTGAGAATAGTCCTGCAGCCATAGGTAATCCTTGCTCTGATGGTGGGTTCTTATTACACATCACATCACATCACAAAAATTCAAGCAGAAAACTTGCGTTTGGCTGATTTTTGTATCAAAACTGCTTAAATTTCATGCATATCTGAAGACATTTCATAATTATTTTTTGCTTTTGCTTTTTCGTGCCACTACATAAACATTGCAGCGAATATATTGCTGATTGCAGTAAAAAATGGACTCCGACAAAAACAGAAAAAGTGTGATAAAAGTGCACGTTTACGTTAAATCGTTTCCTGTCTTCAGTGAACTTATACCTTTCAGCATAAACGATAAGTGCACCAAAGACAACAAAACGATTTGACGTTAACGTGCACTTTTATCACACTTTAAACTGCGCAAAAAGCACTTCTAGAGTCCAATCACAACTGCAACCAGTAATAACACCTTGTACTTTATATACGTTGGAAACAGACATCACACTGACGTCTCTCTTTGTCAATCTTGACCATTCAAGATCTGTTCAAAAACTACAATACATAAAATGAAAGGACCGAGGGTCGATCACAAATTACGTTTGCGGTTTCTGGAAAGCACACGAGTATGTAATCGTTATCGTTGGTACAACCTTCAACGTTTGTGGTATATTTAACAGACCTCATATTGCTATCAACCGCACCATGGTTCGCAGGCATGGTAAAATCAAACGCATTCACAGCAACTAGCGATTTGAAATTGGTTCACTGTTGTAGAACCCCTTGGTCCGAATTACACCTTGAAGCCAGCACCTTGCTATACATATTTGCGCCTTTGTTTTGATTTGCTGTGTTATTTTGACAGAATATTTGAGTGTGTTCGTGTGAGCTCATTATTAAGCTTGGGAACGCGCTTGGACCGATGTGCTAGTACTGACAGTTAATCCATATATTTTATGTCAAAAACTGCCGCACCGCGCCGTTGCGCTCCCCATTGTATCCCAGCCTTTATTCTGCGTGGCGAGTGAGTCGACACGAATCTCTCTCTCACATCTGGATCAACAATAGAAAAGGGCCCATCAACATTTGTAAACAAACACTTCTGAGCCCGTTTTCTCGGAAGCCGTTAGCTACACACGCAAACCTACAGAATCATCGTATAGGGGAAACTTTCCCCTACATGGTGATGGTATTGGTTTGCGTGGGTGGCCTACGCTTTGCGAGGAAACAGGCTCAGAAGTGTTTGTTTACAAATGTTGATGGGCCCTTTTCTATTGTTGATCCAGACATACGAGGTAACAATAAATTGTCGTCTCGTGTGAGGTGACTCTCCATTTGATTTGCACAGAGAGTCACCTCGCATGTGAGAGCGAGTCGTGTCGACGCACCCGCCACGCAGAATAAGGCTGTTTATAGTCAGCTGAAAATTGTTGGTGTTTGCGCTTAAATTAACCCTCGAAATGGTAGTTTCTACTGCGACTTTTTTTTGCGTGTATCTCTGGATCTAGACGAAATCGTCAAAAAATCGAAAGTAACAATTCCGTCTGCCTATCTCCTCACATGGTGACAATCACCGACGCCAGCGACACGACTCCACTAGCTGGACCCTACCTAACGACTCATGAATATGAGCCGGAACCAACGGTTTTACTTCCCTTCCGAAGGACGACGTGACTTTTTTCGCCTCAGAAAAACCGACGTCGACTGGGATTGAACCCGGACCCACTGGGGTGCCAAGTGGCAGTCACGCTTATCACTACACCACCGACGCCGGCAAGAATAAGTCTATGTATTTAAAAAATGAACACTAAATGTTCATTATCAATCAGTCGTAAAACAGGAAATGTTTAGCGGGAAATGGTCGCAGGTCAGGCCAAAGGAGCAGTTCTCAAAGCCTGCAATGCGAAGCGGCTAGCCGATGTCCGTTCGAATCTGCCTCCAGTAGCCAGGTTTCGATTCAGTAATTTTCGTCCACTGCCAAAACCAGTAATGAGCAAGTGGAATTCACGTAAGAGCTAGCATGTAAATTCTTTATTTGGAGAGTGTTTACCGGAAACTGGAAGTCCAGATTCAATAATGATATCACGCAGTAAGGGAGGAGGGGGCTTTGGGAAAACGTGACAATCCATGCAAAAAAATTTGAAGCTCCATACAAAAAACGTGACAGGGAGGGGAGGGGTGGGGATAATAAAAAAGTAACTTTTTGAGTAACATCATTATTGAACGTTCCTATGGGAAAAATGCATTGGAAAATGGAAAGGTCTTTCAAATTTTCAAACCGAAAAGAAAACGAGTTCGTCTTGTTAAGCGTATTTTTTCGAAACATTGGTTGTCGACGTCTTTATCAGGAAAAATGGCTCCCTGCTTTCTATTCACATCGTGCTGTCCCGGGTTGTTTGGAAGAAAAACCCGTTATGGTGGAAATGGTCGCAGGTCAGGCCAAAGGGACAGTCCTCAAAGCCTGCAATGCGAAGCGGCTAGCCGAATTCGTTCGAATCTGCCTCCAGTAGCCAGGTTTTGATTCAGACGTATTTTTCTGCTGAAACGTAAATCGGAGGAATTGCCGATCGACGCGTCTCGAAATAGACGCTGCGGGGAAGTCTTGGAAGAAATTCAGCTAAGAGCCCCGGCCAACTCCCAGGAATCTTTGGAAAAGATTATGCAGAATGCTTCCGGAAGGCGGTAAGTTTGGAATGTTTAAGCGATTGAGATTATGTAATTATTTTTTTGTGAAAGTGAAATACTTTCCCTTCGGATTATGTGGAATACAATCCTTGATAGTCACTTCTTGACCTGTTACCGCAATGTCTTCAGTTTTTTCCTCTTTCAATGACGGTGATGGTGATGGGAGCTTTGGGTCTACCTTTGACAATTCAATTGATTAATCTTTACTAGTTTTAGCATCACGAACCACTCGACCGTCTACAAGAATCGATTGAATTTTTTCATTCTTCCCCTCGTCGGAATGAACGTTCATTAAAGGTTTGAAACTTTGTAGTAATGGCGGATAAGCTTCCTCGTTATTCTTTGACCGTTGATCCATCTCGCTATTGGTTTTAATCAACACATCCTCATATTTCATGTTTAGTTTGCCGCAAATTTTGGCTTGTACGATACGTAGTTCCGTTTTGAACTGGACCTGTAGATCACCTGAAAAAAAATTGGTCAAATTGTAGACTTCACTACCGAGAAAGACATTATATAACTACATAGTTCGAAGGATACCTGTATTGGAGATTGTAGTAGTTATGGACAATCCCGTATCGGGGTTGATTTGATGGTCTTGCGTTTGTTCCGGAAGTGTTGATTCAATTACCGTCGTTCCAGGCTTTGGAATTTCTGCCTGCTTGAGGTTAGTTTCTAAAGAATGCTGTTCAGACGCAGACTTGATCTCCTCCATTTCGAATTCCTGGACATCTTGATGCTTTTGCTTTTCACTAAACGATCGCTCGGCAATGTCCTTCAAATCTTCCATTTCGTCGTAGGTCATTCCGCGGTTGTAAAGTTTATTTTCTGATTGATTGATTGATTAGGTTATATTTTCTGATATTGTAATTATTCTTTACCTTTTAAATACTTGATGACGGCTTCCTTTTCTTTTCTCAACTTCTCCATTTCCAGTTCCACCGAAGTTCTATCTTTTACGAACAAATGCCGGAAAGCATTCAATGGTTTACTGAATCAAAAGGAGAAAAAAAATATATTACATAACCTCAATCGCTCAAACATTCCAAACTTACCGCCTTCCGGAAGCATTCTGCACAACCTTTTCCAACGATTCCTGGGAGTCGGCCGGGGCTCTTAGCTGAATTTCTTCAAAGACTTCCCCACGGCGTCTATTTCGAGACGCGTCGATCGGCAATTCCTCCGATTTACGTTTCAGCAGAAAAAGGCGTCTGAATCGAGACCTGGCTACTGGAGACAAATTCGACGGACTTCGGCTAGCTGCTTCGCATTGAAGGCTTTGAGGACTGTCCCTTTGGCCTGACCTGCGACCATTTCGTGGTACGCGGTTAGTTTCACCATTGCGGGTTTTTCTTCCAAACAACCCGGGACAGCACGATGTGAATAGAAAGCAGGGAGCCATTTTTTTCTGATAACGACGTCGACAACCAGTGTTTCGAAAAATACGCTTCACAAGACGAACTCTTTTTTTCCGGTTTGAAAAATTTGAAAGACCTTTCCATTTTCCAATGCATTTTTCCCATAGGACTTCCAGTTTCCGGTAAACATGCAAAACTCACCAAATAAAGTTCTTGAACCGATTGACCATGATGAGTACAGAATGGTGGTGTAGTTTTTCAAAATTGGAACGAAAATGCAGAGATGCCAGATATTTTTTTCAAATATCTGTGATACAAATTTGAAATGTCTGGGAATGTCTATATAAGTCTGTTAGTTTTTATTACAAAATTAGACTTCTTTCAACGAAAAGACGTAATAAGAGAGCGAGTTATGTCATTTTCGCTAAATGTGTGATTATGTAAACGTTTCTGTATCTTTTTCTTGGATTGTATGTTTCCTCCTAAACTTCAGGCAAAATTCCTCATGAACTTCTTGGCAGTCACTTCTTATTTTCTTCGACATTCACGTTCAAGAACCCAACCTTAAGGCTCAAACGCATCGATAGCGGAAGCGGAACGGCGACGGCAGCGGAATAGCCCAATCTGACTAAACCTGCTTGTCGGATAGCGAACTGTTTAGATTCAGATAGATTCTAATTGGACATATCGACGTCATTTACGACAACTGTCAAACTTGCCGTTTCCGTTCCGTTTCCGCCCACATTACGTTTGGCCTTTTACCCTCTAGAAACATTTGGTAAGTTTTTTTTCCTGAGCATAGTTACTTTCTAAACTTCTGATAAGTCCCATCCTGAACTACGAGGGAAATTTCCGCCGAGGGGCACGCAAGAACATTTGAGTACAGCACACGCTTGTTGAAAGTATTAAAAATACGCGTTTAATACTGCTAATTATACTTTGAGTACATCAGAATACCGACTTGAGACTTTAAATACACCTTAATTACAATTATATACTTTGAGTGCTATGAATTACTTTTCTATTACAATTTAAATACTTTAAGTACAGTTAAATTCATTTTGAATTAAGTAGATTAATTTAAAAACTTTTAGGTACTGATCGATTATTTTGATAATAACTGCAGATTATATATTCAAAATACATTTTAATTACAATGACATGCTTTGAGTACCATAAAATTCATGTTATACACTTTTCGATACTTTGAGTACAACTAAATACTCAATAAATTCAATTCAATACTCTGAGTACCATTTAGTACATGTCAAGTATTAAAAATCCCTTTAAAAATATTTTGACTACAATTTACATCCTAAATAACAAATAAATATACTTTATTACAGTTTAAATACCTCGAGTACAACTGACAAATTTAAATTACTTAAAATATCAAACACACAACACATTATTATAAGACCACTCATTTGCACCAAAAACCACAAAGTTTTTCCATTATAATTCCTACTCCAAATTTGTCAAATTTATCAAGAAAGTTTATTTAAAATTCATAACCCGAAAAATGCAATGTATTGACAGAACTCAAGATGGTTGTGTCCAATATTAAATTTACCACATCTAATAAGGTTTCTCTTTTGTCCTCTGTTTTGACCCAATAACATTCCCAAGTAACCGTAGAGCTGTATATAGTAGCATTACTATCGCTTTATATGCTACTGTAAAATATACGATATAAAGTCAAACTGCATTATGTACCCCATAAAAGCAGAATTAAAGTGGAAAAGGGCGCCACTATAGTTTAAATAAAGCAACGTTAACAAGCTTTTCCTTGGCCATTGCTAAAGTATAATTACTGCGTGTACCGTATATATGCTTTAGGCAAGGTATAGTTAATGCACGAAGAAAGCATTTAGCAATGTATAGTCAAGGCTTTGTTGCATTTTCAATAGCTGAAATAAAGTTATAATTTGCATGCATTGAAAGCATTGAGGAATGTTCAATTAAGGTCAGGGGGTGAGTAACTCTGCCACGTTGTGTTTGTGTTGATCGTGTACGAATGTGTTTCTGGGGTGGCAGAAGGTGTTTTTGTGTTTTCACAAACTACAATCGAAAATTTATGCTTATTGGCAACCATGCACGGTTCAGACGTTTAATACATGCTCACATATGCATCGTCTGAACTGCATTCGTGTAAGCGAGAGGGAAACAAAAACAAACAATCGATTCGTGTAAGTGGTGCCAGATATGAATATATCTTTCATGTGGTGGCGAGTATAGTGACTATAGTGGCGAGTGTGTTTGAAGTGTGGCGGATTGTGTTTTTTAGGGTGGTAACACAAGGTGGTCGAGTGACTTACCCCCTGGCACTACCTGTAGGATCAAAAAAAAATTTCCAAAAATTCTGTAAAGGACTTCTCAGAAGTTCACAAGAGGTCTTTTCAGAAGTTCCGAAGAGACCAAAAGTTTAGTGGGAACTACTCAGAAGTGCTAAAGAGCTTCCTTAACGGTTCGAATCGAACATTCCAGCATTTCAGAATGAAAATTTCTCAGAGTTCAGAAGATTCTGGAAGGTCAGGTAGATACTTTTGATAAATTAGGAAGAAACTTTGGGGGAGCTTTTTAGTAGTACAAGGAAGAAGTATTAGGGGAGCTTTCTGGTAGTTCAAGCAGCAACTTCTCAGAAATTCAGGGACACACATCCCCGGAGTTCAGAAGAATACCTCCCTCGGAAGTTCAGAAAAGAACTTCTCATAAGCTCAGGAAGAAACTTCTTACAACTTCAATAAGATTTTTCAAGGAATTCTGGAGAGTACTTTCCTAAAGTTTGGCGGAAATTTCCCTCGTAGTTCAGGATTGGACTTATCAGAAGTTTAGAAAGTAACTATGCTCAGGAAAAAAAACTTACCAAATGTTTCTAGAGGGTAAGGTTGGGTTCTTGAACGTGTATGTCGAAGAAAATAAGAAGTGACTGCCAAGAAGTTCATGAGGAATTTTGCCTGAAGTTTAGGAGGAAACATACAATCCAAGAAAAAGGTACAGAAACGTTTACATAATCACACATTTAGCGAAAATGACATAACTCGCTCTCTTATTACGTCTTTTCGTTGAAAGAAGTCTAATTATGTAATAAAAACTAACAGACTTATATAGACATTCCCAGACATTTCAAATTTGTATCACAGATATTTGAAAAAAATATCTGGCATCTCTGTATTTTCGTTACAATTTTGAAAAACTACACCACCATTCTGTACTCATCATGGTCAATCGGTTCAAGAACTTTATTTGGTGAGTTTTGCATGTTAACCGGAAACTGGAAGTCCTATGGGAAAAATGCATTGGAAAATGGAAAGGTCTTTCAAATTTTCAAACCGAAAAAAAAACAAGTTCGTCTTTTGAAGCGTATTTTTCGAAACATTGATTGTCGACGTCTCTATCAGAAAAAATGGCTCCCTGCTTTCTAAATCTTCTTCAGTAAAATAAGGTACACATTACGTGCCAGTTAATTGTACGTGATCAATCACGTAACATTTATGTCTTTTTCATGTAGAATGTGAATTTACATGCAGATCACGTAGCTCTTACGTGAATTCCACTTGCTCATTACTGGTTTTGGCAGTGGACGAAAATTACTGAATCGAAACCTGGCTACTGGAGGCAGATTCGAACGACTTCGGCTATCCGCTTCGCATTCCAGGCTTTGAGGACTGCTCCTTTGGCCTGACCTGCGACCATTTCCCTCTAAACATTTCCATTTTTACGACTGATTGATAATTTTATTTTATTGATGTATAAGGGGCGAGGCGCCAGGTCACCAGTTTGAGTACAAGAACTCAAACCTTACCATTTGACGAGTCAAATTGTCGAATCAGGTGAGTCGACTTTCGAATAATTCGACTCAGAATCAATTCGATAGTTTTCGACAGTTTAAAAAATCATGCAATTTCGTAGCTTAAATTAAGGTAAAAAATATGTATTTAACAATTTTTCTCCTCTACAATTCAGTTGGCAATAAAATCAACTTAAAACTTATGCATTTCATTAGCAGTTTAGTTGGATTATGTACAAAACAACACCTGCCCGAGTCTTCCTAAATGCTAAGTATTGGACTTACAGAATAATTAAATGACAGTCATTACAAAACAACAGATACCAATATGTATCTCATTCCACAAGCCTCTCGTTGTAGTATGGTTTATCGTATGTCCAGCCCATACTATGGTTACACAGCGGCGTGTGATTACCGGCCACGTCACATTGACTCGATGTCGCTCCCGGTTTCTTAAGTTTTCGTTCCTCCTCCTCTTGGTTGTACGTTGGATCAACTTCGATTTTATCGACATCCGCCCAATTTATACGAGTTCTGTATTGCCTTTGGCGACGTTTGTTCCTCTTCGGTGGAAGAGGCGGTGGCATTCCCTCTGCGGTTGCGTCTTGTTTTTCGTCCTCACCGTGGCTTTTGGGTGGCTCATGAACCTCTGCGAAAATAGTAATCGTCTGATGCCAGGGATAAGATTGTTTCTCTAAGAGTGGCGACGTTGCCTCGAATAACTTCGGCTCTTCAGTTGTTTTGGGTTGTTCCGTCTCTCCTGGTGCGTTCTCAGTGATTTCATCTTCCTTCAGCGGGTCCATTTCTTCATCTAATTTTGCTTCCTCGTGTATGTTGGATCGTGGGATTATCATAGTTTTCCATCGTTTGACATTCTCCAGAGGCAGCAGCGATGGAAACTCCAATTTCTCCGTTGGACTCCAGATTGGGAAATTTTCCGGAGAAGGCAGCGGAGGAAGTTCTTTGACGTCTATCTTTGGATCGAAGGGCAAGACATTTTCCAGAATAGGGAGAGAAAATAGTTTTTGCGCTTCTGTTTTGTTTTCGGAAGGAAACGACGATGGATGTTCTATTTGTTCCGTTGATTTCCTTGTGGCGCAACTTTGCGTAGGTGTCGGCGGTACGATTTCTTCCCCGTTCACATTCGATTCGGTGGACTTGGCATTGTCCAGAATAGCTGGTGATGGATTTTTTTTTTAATTTTCAACGGGTGGTGTGTGTTCTCAAAAGTTGGCGACTGTCGGACCTTTTCCCTTAGTTGTGTTGAATTTGAGGATGCATCGTTATTCACTGGGGATAAATTCGATGGTGGGAAAACAAAAGGAAACGTGTTGACAGTCGCCAAATCTTCAGAACACATCAACACAGAGATTCCCATCTACTATAGAAAATTTAGGAAGCATTTCAATTACCAAATCAATGAACCGAAAATAGCGAATTTCCATCGATGTGAAGATCGAAAATTTTCCCTTCCGTTACCTTTTCAGTAAGATGAAGAAATTCGACTACAAACCACGGAGATCCCACTATTGAAAGTCGCCGATCAAAAACTTGCTCCACATTCTCCGTTATAGAAAGAAAAACCCAGTGCGGAGTAAATTTCCGCTTCAGGAGAACGACACTATCCTTAACTTCAGTGGGTGTTTCATTCTCCGAGGTATCGGAAGGATAAAATTATTGATCTTCATAGATGCTTTCGTTATTCGGATACAGCGATATAAATTCGCTACGTTCGGTGGATTGATTTGAGTTATTGAAATGCCTCCCTTTTGATCCATTGGCGCTGTACCGTCGATTGGTGCGCCGTCCTCAAATGGGGGAGGCGATGGTGGAATTATCTGTTCTTCTTTAGGTTGTTGTATTTGCTCATCTTGACCTGTAAATGCAACAACATTAGTCGATTGAACGGCATCGCTATATTGGTAATCCTAGGTAGACAGGAACGACCCACAATCACCCCGGAAAATATGACACATCTTGGCAACATTAGCTTATCACATGATTGGTCATTTTTTCAGAAGTGATAGTGAATCAGTTGTCCGTTGAACTGTACCGTGTTGCTCTTCAATGGGTTCCTCGGTTATGGCGGCCTTGACAACTATTGCTTCTGGATTGCACCGGATGCATGGGATATCACCTGGTAGAATATGGAGCAACATGTTGTCTTTCACCACTGCAATAGGCTCCATAGGCCAGGTGCGGAAAATTCCTGGGATGTAGATCGGGGCTGAAATAGGTAATCCAGTACCGGGATGGATCTGATTACCATCGGTCTCATCCATAGGACCCTCGGGTCGTTCCCATATTTTAGTTTCAGATTTTGGTTCGACCACGTCATCGGTCGATTCTGCTTTCTGAACATCTTCCGATTCTAGCTCCGAGAGTTTCACCGGTTCTGGGCTTGCCTCCGATGAGGACTTCATCTCCTTCATTTCAATTTCCTGAACATCTTCATCGTTCCCTACTTCCCCGAACGATTTCTCGACAATGATCTTCAAATCTTTCATGTGCTCAAATGTCATTCGTCGGTTGTAGAGATTCTTACCTAAAAATCAAAAACTAACAATTTCAACCTGTTTTCGTTCTCAAATTGTGCTCACCTTTGAGATACTTGACGACAGCTTTCCTTTCTTTTCTCAATTTTTTCATCGCCAGTTCCTGCGGTGTTCGTTGTCGAACAAACAACTTCCGGACGCGAGTCAGCAGTTTACTAAAAATAACAAAATACATAACCTTAAATTTATACGGCTACGATTAGAACTCACCGTCTTTCCATCTCCTCTTCACCAGTCTCGAGCTTGTCCAATGAAACCTGGGAATTAGCCGGCGCTTTCAAGCGGATTTCTTCCAAAACTTCTTCGCAGCATCGACTGATAGGTACCCAGTGTTTAAGAACTCCTTCCGGTAATTTATCAACAGGTTCCGGTAGCTCCAAATCGGCCTCCTTCGGTTTACGTTTACGTTGAAACATACGTCGGCACCGAGCTTCCAATCTGTCGTTGTTTGGAGTCGATTCGGTTCGTCTTTGACCGATAGAACCGGCTTGACCATTACCCGCGGAACGATTAGTGGCAGTAAAGCGGTTGGACACGGTGCGTCCGCCATTTACCATAAAGCGTCTGTACGACTCAGAGATGCCTTCGTCGTTTCTTTGGAAGCCGTAAGGAGTATGAGTATGAGTTTGATCGGTTTTTGTAAACCAACCGGAAAAGCACGATCTAAATGGAAAGCACAGAGCCATGGTTACCGAATTATTAAGGAAATGAACACTTCAAAAACACTTTTTCTGTATATTTTTCCACTTTTCACTGGAGCGAAATTCAAACACGGTTGCGTTGCGCGAGATTTTTTCCTTATACCGTTTTTCGGTTTAGATTCCGTTCGATCCTAGATCGGTGATCAAGATTGGTTCGGTTTGCTGTGTGGTGAACGTCGGTGTGTTTGCCCTTATTTGATAGATGTATCGGGTTGAGGTCTGCGCTGACAATAAGTTCGGGTGTCGCAGATTGGAACTGGTTCCATCGTAGGCTGAAAAACGAAACCGGTATTGCGTTTCGAATATTTGGAACGAATTTCCAGTTTCCATTGACTTTCCAGGGGCCGTATTTTGGATCTCGAAACGAACGACTTTTTGTACGAACGCTTGTGAGAAAAAGTTCTTCGTTTCGAGTTCCAAAATGCGGCCCCAGTTTCCGGTCGGCTTTTTGTCTTCTGTGTCTTCTAGGAACTCGGGAAGTTTGAAATATTTCAATGAAACTGTTTGGATCGGGAAATGCTTGTATGCTAGACCGGAGCTTTAAAGCTCACAAATGATATTCAGTGAAGCCAGATTTTCGTTTATACAATCTGGGAATGACTTTGAAAAATTTATGCGAAATATCTTAGAATTTGATGGTTTTCGAGTAGATTACCTCCCTAATAAACTTGTACCATTCCGGAACGATATTATAGATGGTGTGACCATACCAACGAATTGGAGGTTCTGCGAGGAATTGGTGCAGTTGTGGCGGACGAAATCAAGGATTTGGTACTGGAAAGAGGAGGAAACGTCGAATCAGTGCTCGGGATGAAATTGATACCGGAAGACAATCTTCGGTACATCTACGAGGACAGTCATGTTCCTACAAAGCGCGAAGTCGTCAAAATTGTGACGACCTTGTTTGATCCACTTGGACTCATTTCGTTTTTCCTCGTTCATGGAAAAATCCTGAGTCAGGATATTTGGACCAGAGGTACGGCCTGGGATGATACTATTCCCAGTGACCTGTTCAAACGCTGGCGTAACTGGGCGAATCTTTTCCCAACTCTGAAGCTCCTGCGTGTTCCGAGGTGCTACTTCCAGTCTGCTGTTCCAGAAAACATTAACAAGCTTGAAATTCATGTATTTTGCGATGCCGCATATTTTCGCGCAGAAATCGACCACAAAATACAAGTGGCGTTTATCGGCTCCAAGACAAAGGTCACTCCGCTTAAAACCCTGTCCATTCCTCGACTCGAATTCAACGCCGCCGTACTTGGAACCCGTCTGTTGGAGACCCTTCAAAACCATCACAGTATTCCGATATCTGAAAGGCATTCGAGTACAGTATTGTCGTGGATCCACTCCGACCATCGTCAGTACCACAAGTTCGTAGCGTTTCGCGTCGGGGAGATTCTGATGACTACAAATCCTAATGAGTGGAGATGGGTCCCCACCAAGCTCAACGTTGCCGACCAAGCAACGAAATGGAACAACGGTCCGGTACTCACGATGGAAAATCCGTGGTTTCGTGGGTCAAATTTCTTGTTCGAACCCACAGCGTCGTGGCCTCAACAGCGTCCTTCAATGTTAACGGAGGAAGAACTTCGTTCTACTACTACCGTCCTGAGTCACCCACACCGCAAGTGGGTGTCCTGATAGAAGTCTCTCGGTTCAACTCATGGACGAAGCTTAAGCAAACCGTGGCAAATGTGACGCACTATGTGAATAATTGTTCCTGGAAAATACGCCAAGAACGTCTCCTGCTGGGTCTCCTCACCCAAGAGGAGTTAAAACTCACCGAAGAACTACTGTTGAAGATTGCAACATTGTATTGTGCACAAATCAGCTCGATTTACCCAAGGCATGGCCTTTTATGGATGATCCTCGGGATGATCGTGGAGCCCTGAGAATGCTAAGTTT
>JASCZW010009491.1:0-42073 GCA_034211315.2 Aedes japonicus | reverse complement strand
GTTTGGTCAGTGCTGAATCACTTGAATGCGAAGTGAATCATGCCTGACTAACTAAAATATGAAGTGAGTCTGCCTTGAATTACTTGATTAGGTAACCCTTATCACTTTAAAATAAGATGTAAATCAGACCTGAATAATAAAAAAATGAAGTAGATCTGACTTGAATCACTTTTGAATGTGTGTGAAGCCTTGAATTACATGAACATACCAGACGTTTGACGTTTCAGCCAGTTCTAGGAAAATGGGTAAAAGTTACTCAATTTTGGGTAAATCCGGATTTGCACCTACTGTCAGAATACGAAAAAATTGCAAGGATTCTGCTCTATTTCCGCCTGATCTTGCCTCACGGACCTATGCTATTAGGGTACGAGGCCAATAATGTGTTTTTTGTGCCAAAAGACAAATCCTCTGAATACATCGGAACTTCGTATGAATAATTTTTTTGGGCTATCATGACGACAGCACTTCGTAAGAACCCCAAAATAATCAAATATGAGCAAGAACTAAGGAAGTATGGATGAATTTCAGATGGGAAAAGCTGTTGGACAAAACTCAATGGATGGAGTCAAGAGAAATGTGGGAACATTTGTAATGGGAAAAGAATTCGATTGAAATGAATAATAGAAATCATATTTAGATAATTACCCAGAAAATATAATTAATTTTAACAAGCGCGTTAAATTTCCCCTCGTAAACATCAAAATTATTTGCAATCTATCATGCGTCATACAACATTGTTAGCAATCTTTCATACAACAGGTTATAATTAGGCGTTATTTGGTTTAAATTTCCATGAAATATCCCATTATTTTCTGCCAAATCTAGCATTCCCTTTATGTGCATTAGATTCTCACTTAGCCCAGTCGGTAAAGGTGCAGCGACAAAGCAACACCATGTTGGAAGTGGCATGGTTCGATTCCCGTTCTGGTCTAGGAATTTTTCGTAAGGTGAAATTTCTTGACTTCGTAGGCATTTAGGCTTTGTGCACAAATTACGTAACGCATGAAGGGGCGGGAGGGGGTTGAGCAACCGTTACTTATTGTGACATATGGGGGAGGGGGGGGGGGTTTAAAATCGTTACGTAACAAAATACCCAATTTGAAATAAAAAATCAAAAGTGAATAACTAATTTCCATTATTAAAATTTCCTATGTGCCAAGCAAAGTAGCAAGTAGCAAGAAGAAAAGGGTAAATGAATACTAGTTAAGAACTGCAAAGGAGGCTTTTATTGAAAACAAAAAGCATTTATTGTTGAATCAAAAAATAAGATTTTTGGAAACAATGCACCTTTGCATTGATTCGACCAAAGCTGTTGAATTGAAAAATAAAATATTGTTTTTTTATATTAGAACCATTGAAATAATAAGAAATTAAGTTAAATTTTTAGTTGATTGTTTATTCTGCAAAATTATTTTGTTGAATCAATAATGATTTCTGTTAAAAATATTAATTGACTAACAATATTGGAATCGATAAAAAAAATTTGTTGTTTCAAATATATGATTGCATTAAACTAAAACAAAGTATGGTTTTATTTAATACACACGAAATGTTGATTCTAATCATTGCGTTCAATCACTCAATTCATGCACTAATATTATGCATTGCATAACACACTGTTGCAATCTTTTAACTAGATTTAAGTTATATGAATATTTTTTTTTTACTTTTTTGTGTTCTCAAAGTTCTCTTCTTTAAATAATTTAAAGACATTTTAGTAAAGTTGTTGAACTAATATTTTTAACAGTTTTAAGAACATCCAGTAACCTGAATAAATGCAGTACAATGAGTGCAATGTTTTTCGTAATCTTTATTATAGCTTAAATTTACTTAAATTAAATTAATTGACTAATTTTTGCAATCTTTACTAATTTCAAGTTACTCAAATGAGAATTAAACATAAAAACAACAACAATAACAGTTTTTGTGATGATTTTATCACAACTGAGAAATGGGGGGGTCCGTGAGCGTTACGTTATTAAAGGTGGGAGTCTGGTTACGTGTTACTTATTGTTACATAGGGGAGGGAGGGGGTCCAAAATCCCGTTATTTTGCGTTACGTAATTTGTGCACAAAGCCTTATTATGATTGTACTTGCCACACAATCATACTAATGCAAAAATGATACCTTGCATCGAAAGCTCTCAATTATTAACTGTGGAAGTGCATTTAGAACACTAAGTTGAGAGCAAGCAATATGCAAAGCATAAGTAACGCAGAAAATTCAAGGTTTTTTTTTATCTGTGTAGTTGATTTTCATTGTCGACAAGATTTAAAAAAATCCGATACATTTTTGCGTATACCATTTTCCAAGAATACAACCTTTAATTCAGAACACAATCACTTAGTTCGTTAGAATTCTGGTAAGGACAGAATAGATTTTTTTTTTAACTTCTACGCAGTTTTTGTTATTCATGAAGTAATTTGTCAATCCATTAATTGTTTCGACGCGTAAAAATCTTAAATCTATTTCAGAACGACATTTAAACATGCATTTGGTAGAGAGTATTGTGCCTCGTTTAAAACAACAACAACAAACAACATTTAAAGATCTTACCCAAACAAAATTAGTAACCTTCATAGCCACATCCATGAGAAATGTTTACCCTCCGTACCCTGCTTGCCGGATTACATAGTATCTTCCACAACTGCTCAATTGATGGAAGCAATTTAATTGATTTATAACGTTCGTGCCCAACGAGCTGCAACATAGCATCGACCCACGGTTTCGTCCGCCTATCTCAGGACCGTTCGGGGAAGGGAAAGATATTCCAACAACCACGCAATTCACAGTCAACTAATTTGAATCTTTCGTAGAAAGAGGCAGAAATCAGGGAACACAAAACAAAACAAAAACGGAAGGCGTAAATGGGCAAAGAACTCGGCTGAAACACGCTCAGCGCAATTACGTTGTTAATAGCTGATGGATAATTTATAAAAACAACTACATCATTTCTTAATTTTGTTCGAACGTCCGAGCTTGGGGTTGGCAGTTGAAGAATTGAATGCCTCCTCGAACCACTCTGCGGATGGTCTTTGTGAGAAGGGGGGACCCTTGCAACTCCGAGTCTGAGCTGCTGACCGGAGTGTGATTAATGATACTAAAATTATATGTTTATGCTCAGCTCCGCAGTCCGAGGCAGGAGAAAAATGTTTCACTGTCCAGCATCCTGATAGGCGGCTGGCACAGGAGGTTGGAGGTAGAAACCTGATTTCTGAACCACTCGGCAAACCTGAATGCGAGCACACAAAAGTTTAAGAAAATATTAAGATAAAAAATTTCTTATATCTCATTCTCTTCGCTTGATTCCAGCCGACCGAGGGCGACCTGGATGCTTGTGGCTGCCATCTTTAAAAGCCTCACTTAAGAAAGAAGCCGCTGCTGCTGCCCTCTTTACCCCCGTTCCCCCTACTCCCCATACTCGACTTGGGATGATAAGCTCCGGAGCCTCATCATTTGTTACAGCTCCATTCTGGGCCAAATTATCTGACCATTTCGTTGAGCTTGACCCGACTATCTCGCTGCGGTGGAAGTTGAAAATTGAATAAGCGAGTTTTCGAATTTACATATTTATAAATTTTAATAATAATGATATTCTCATTTATTATTAAATTTGTTTTCTCTGTTCTTCGGGCTTTATTCCCTCGTCCAGTGGGGCCCCCCTGCCAAGAGCTTCGTGGTGCAGTTCCACTCGGCAAGTACACTACTCTTTTGCGCGGACACGAGATATAAAACAATATCAAGCTGAATAAGGTACAAGTTTCGTGCCACACCCGACGGGGGGCTTCTGGAGGAGTTCGAGAGCATATTTTTCCACTTCTAGTTCGGTTGGTTGGGGGAATCATTTATGGCATCACACGGATGGTTGCGAGCCGCGCCATATTTCCACGATTTTTCACGGTTTATGCTGCATTAATCGAAAGTTACAGGTAATGAAATCGATACCGATTCGTGGTAGGGGTTCCTTTTTTTTCCTACGCAGGTGGTGACTAGGGGTGGAGAACTTGTGAAAGGGTGACCGCGATCAAGTTGTGTTTATTATGCGACATTTTTTTCGGGAAAAGATTCAAAATATACATTTATGTCTCGTGGATTTCAATTCACTGTGTAATTATAGTTCCACACCAGAAAAATCAATTTATCTTAACAAAATTTCCAACAGTCAATCAACTTGGTAGTTACTTTTGCTGGTGACAGGTAGTTAAGGAGTGTATCGAATATAAGCTATCCACATACATTTGCGTTGTACGCATGTATTTGTGATGGTTTTTTATGCTCTGAACACTGCATGCTGTGCGTTTGACTGTCAGCTTTCTTTTGTTTACTTGTTTGTGCGGTTCAAATTCTGCGTTTTTAAAATGTCGCGTATTGAAAAGGAAGTGAAAATTAAGGTTCTGGACACATGGCTAAGTGAGGGGTAGGGTTTGGAATTCATCATGCGAGTGTTAAAACCATCATTAATAAGTTTGGAGAACACTATTCTTTGGATGAGCTACCAGGAAGAGGCAGAAAACCCGGTTCTTCCAACGAAACTGGAGCAGAAAGTGGTATCTCTAATCATGAAGAACAAATCAATGTCAATACGTGATTTGGCCAAAAAGCAGAAACGAGTGTCGGAATGATCCAGCGTATCAAGAGGCGAAACCACCTGAAGACCTACAAGAAGCAGAAAATCTCGAAACAAAGTGCAGAACAGAAGAAGCGAGCAGCAACAAGGGCCGGAAATTGTATTCGCGTCTTTTGCAGCGTCCGGATGCATGCGTTTTGATGGACGATGAGACCTATGTAAAGGAGGACTCAAAAACCCTTCAGGTCCACAATACTTTACTGCCGTCGTTGAGGAGGATGTGAGCGATGCGGACAGGTCGATTCAAGTGGAGAAATTCGGTCGAAAGGTACTGGTATGGCAAGCAATATGTTCCTGTGGTTTGAAGTCAACCATTTTTACACTACCGGAACTATAAATGCGGAAATCTATCGATCTGAGTGTCTCCAGAAGAGATTGTTGCCTCTATATAAGAAGCATAGTACACCTTCACTATTTTGGCCGGATTTAGCGTCGGCTCACTATGCCAAAACCACTCTCAATTGGCTTGCGGAAAAGGGTATAGATTTCGTTGAGAAAAATATCAATCCACCAAATTGCCCTCAGCTTCAACCCATCGAACTTTACTGGGCAATCGTGAAGAGGGTCTTCAAGAAGACTGATAAGGCAGTTGGGAACGTGCAGGAGTTCAAAAAAATTTGTGTTCAATCGTCCAAAAAATGCGATGCAACACTTGTCCGGAACTTGATGAAGAGCATTCGATCCAAAGTTCGAAAATTCGTGAAGGAATAACTTAAATTTCATCCGGTCTTCATTATGTTCAAGTTTAACCTAGTACAATAAAGGATCAATTTTTTGTATGAATAAAATATCGGTTTTCCACATAATTTGAAAGAAAGTTTGTGGATAGGTTATTTTCGATACACTCCTTACTTTCACCACTAAAGCGCGATTCAAAGTAAATTTAGACGCATTCAAGTGATCATCACTCAATAATTAAACAACATACACGATTGATCAAAACGTCAAACAAAAGGTTATTTGATGAAGTTTGCAGAAGCAGATAATTTCTTACCTCCATGTGAAGCGCCAGGAGTGGACAGTAATTTATTGCTAGGGCAACGGAAGGCTTTGAAATTGAAAGATACAAGTTTGAAAACGAGTGGAGGGCATTTGCCCCCTGCCTACCCTGCATGGGGTAGTATGGCAAAGGGTTATGCGCCTGATCGGATACTACCGTTCAAATGCCCTCCGCTCGTTTTCAAACTTACATCTTTCAATTTCAAAGCCTGCCGTTGCCCTATACGGAACTATGAATACACTTTCTCTTCATGTCTATTCGTTCCAGCAATAAATTGCCGTCCAGCTTCGCATGGAGATGAGAAATTATCTGCTTCTGCAAACTTCATCAAAGATCGTTACTTCCGCGCATGAAAGAATACAAAAAAAAAACAATCAAAGTGTGAAAAGGGTATTTGTTCAGCAAACGATGTATTACAAGTTATCGCATTTCACCGTTTCGAATGAACTGTCGCACTTTACTTGCGATCATCATTCCATCATGATCTGCACAGTCACTGGTGACACTGTACCGGCGAACTTATTCCACGCATTTGTTGTGCATTTGTCATTTCTTTACCGCGTCCTCGAAGTTTTCGCTAGACAATCGCCCAATATATTTCGATCGGTTTGAATTCAGGGCAATTCGGAAGATAATCTCTTTGGTGACGAAATTAACATTGTTCGCAGCCTACCATTCTAGTACCTCCATACAGTACTGAAAACTGGCTAGATCCGGCCAAAACATAACCTTGGTCTTATATTACCGAATGAAGAGTAAAATCTGCTTAATCAGACACTATTTAATGTAAAACTTTGACGTCATTGTGTGGGATGTGATGAAAACCTTGGTTTTAACGCCACAATTGCAGATTCCTCGCCAATTCATTAGTTTCAGAGCAAGCTTATCAGCCAAAACAAATTTATACCCAGAAGAGACATCCCATGACCAGTTGCCAGGTAAAATTTTCGTCCGGGGATTTGCTTATAATCGATTTTGACATATGTTTCGTCATCCATTAAAATACAGCCATGAAATTTCGTCAAAAACTCGTTCGTATAGAAACCGTGCTCGCTTTTTGGCCACTAAATTTTGTTTCAGGGAGCGATTTCGATGTTTACTGGCACAAAAAGACTTATATCCTTCTCTTGAAAGAATGTTACGCACGGTGGAAAAGTTGGAATCGTATTTCTTTGCCAAATCACGTATGGAGACACCTGGGTTGCCTTTCACGTACCTCAACACCTTTTATGATAGATGCGCTGTGCTTAATCCACACTTAGAGTATCCTAGTAACATTTGATTATTTCAGGCAGACCACGAAGGATTCTCTAGATGTTTGTGCACAATTAATTTTCTTTTCTCAAGTTCCATCATCCGTTATTTTGAGATGCATTGATCAATCGAAAAAAAACTTTTCCACAATTTCTTTGTCAATAAAACATCAACAAATGCCTGTCAAACGTTTTTTGTTCCAACGATCTGTGGTGTATTAAACCGTGCGTCAAGATTTACTTTGAATCGAGCTTCACTAACTCCAAATAAAAGAGTAGAAACTCACAATTCTTCTATCCAGTTGCTTAACTTATGTCCGACACTGTATATGGAATAGCAAAACCACGCCTTAAGTTTTTTTATTTCTCTTGGTGGAAGCTAAATTATTATTTGCCTATACAGGCAGCCATCATTTGACTTTATCCAATTTTATGAGCACATTGAAAATATCTTCTCGATACAGTTGTTCGTTATGAAAGCCTTTAAGAGTTTTATAATTATGTTTGTTCTTATCCTGACAAAAAAGCAATATTTCGTCTACATACGAGTATTAGTATACGGCACTGAAGAAGTGCGCTCATTGTAGACGGGATTTGCGTATCTGTCACACAGAAAAAAATCCGTTCTCAAATACGTCAGCTTCGAGTCACAAATATCACAACAAGTCGTTTTTTTCCTTAAGGAATATACACCATGAACAAAATTTTCGGAAACATGAACACAATACCGCAAAACAATCACTACGCCTGCATTACGGCGTAACCGGCGTAACAGAAAAGAAAAGAAAAGCGTGAAATTAGTGAACGAGAATGAGTGTCTGCAAAAGCGGTTGCTACCGTTTATCGGAAGTCACGACTCTCCAGCTCTGTTTTGGTCTGAGTTGATGCCTCTTATCACTATGCGAAATCCGTCCTGGAATGGTATAAAGTACAAGTGGTCAAATACGTGCCAAAAACACCCAATCCACCAAGCTGTCCAGAACTTCACCCAATAGAGATGTACTGGGCTCTAGTAAAGCGGAAACTCTTCGAAACTAAGAAGAAATCAAATGGTACCGATGATTTCAAGAGAAGAAGAAGAATAGTAACGGCGGACATATCTGAGGATACCGTTCTAAACCTGATGGCGGGGGTACCACAGAAAGTTCAAGAATTTAACAGAATGAAGTATTAACATCTTAAACAACTGTTTCTAATGTAGATAAAACTCTATTATTATGAAATAAACAATCGATTTTGTTAGTTAATGTCACGATTTACCATAAAGTATTGAAAAAAAATTAAAAATCTGAATCAGTGCTGCAATAATGCGAAGAGAAAATCAATGAAGAGGATCGATGATTTGGATCGATTTTTCGGGTCCTCCCTTAGCTCAGTCGGCAAAGGCGCGGCTTCAATGCAGCACCATGCAGCAGGTGGCTGGGTTCGATTCACGGTCTGGTCTAGGAATTTTACGTTTAGGCAAATTTCTCGACTCCCTGGGTATAGGGTATGATTGTACTTGCCACACAATCATACTAATGCAAAAATTGTACCAGGCATCGAATGCTCTTAATTAGTAACTGAGGAAGTGCATGTAGAACACTAAGTCAAGAGTAAGCATTAAGCTAATTGCGAAAGCAATAGTTTGAGACGCTAAGAAAGAAGAAAGAAATGAAGGATCGTTAATTTAGGATAGATTAAGATTATGTATCTGAACGATAGATTCAAGCGGATATATGCTTGAATAATTTTTAAATTAATTTATAATAATTATTTGACTCCTGAGCCTTTTTTTCTTTCTTTGAAACAGGAGAGAATTTTGCGTGGTAGCCGAATCAAATCTGTCATGAAATCTCCATTTCATGCTCGCCGTTTGTTGTGAAAAAATATTGGTAAGATTCTTGATAGAACTGTGTCTTGTGATACGTTGACCGTTGACAGGTTGAAAGAAAGATGGAATTTTTACATTATTTAATAGCATAGCATAGCATAAACCAGGTTGCACAATATCGTAGGTAGTACAAGCTCTAAACTGTCGTTAAGAGAAAAACGCACCTTCATCGATTGCTGTTAGCTAGTGATTTGGGAGGAATCTCTATCTCTTAGATAAAGGGTGTGTCGCCTTCCAACAGACTAGAGCTGTCCTGGCCACGTCCTTGAAACTGGTGGAAATAAGGAAGGAATGTTAGTCCAACACTTACTTAAAGGAGATTTAGAGAACTCCACGACCACTTAGTAATTTTCTACGTTATCTAATGCACATAAATGGAATACTAGATTTGGCATTAGTTGGTTGGATATTCCTCCTAAATTTTAGCCAGGGAGTCCTAAATCTAGTTTGTTCTATGAAATATTGCAAGCGATTTCGTTGTCTGTTCATATTCGTTATGTTTGCTGTGATACGCAATATTATGTTACGCAATATAGTGCGGTTAGTGTATTATGTGGTACTCCATACAACGGATATGTCAAATAGTATTAGTCGTATTATCCCATATTTTTTTAATAAAATCCTAATAATCCCGTTCAGACTACAACATATATATTTCTTGATATATATAGATACTTTTCGTCACGTAATATAGCTTGTATAGGTTGTCTAGTCTTTCCTCTTCAGACCCTGTAAAACATAACGGCCGTTACACGCATAACTGTCCCATGTTCTACATGGGACAGTTATGCGTATAACGGCCGATTAGAACTCGACAAGTTTGTGTACATTGACCAGTGCTTTCTTCAATTCTTGGTCTGAGTTGATTATCGTAGAATATATGCGTAAAGAAAATAACATATGAATACCACATTTTGATCTTGGTATTAAAAAGCACAGTATAAGAGGTAAAATACCCAAGCAAAATACCTAAGAATTGTAAGCAAAATATCTCTAGAATAACAATTTTTTTTTGTTTTAGATACCTGCGAATACCTGAGAGGTACTGTACCTGAGCAGGACCGAATAACTGGCCCTGGTATTTAGGAGCTCAGATTAAGAGGTAAAATACCTGAGGTTAATACCATAAAATTTTTCCTACACTGTAAAGCTAATACCAAATTGAGGTAAGACAATACCAAAATGGCAGGGTGATAAAACATCAATAAAAATGAAAAAAATAGCAATCAAAAAATGTGAAATCGACACTAAATTATTAAGCACTCTGCCAAACAGAAAAAATAACAAGTCGCACTACAAAAATTTAAAATAGCAATTAAATATTGATTGGGAAACTAGGAGAATTTAAAATCTAACACTTCATTTGATCACTTGGTAAAAAATAAAAAATTAAACCTTGAAACACTTTTTTAAATTTTCGCTAGTAATCTTGGAGTCGAGCACTGGACACTGAGGTCTGTAAGTAGCAGACGAAATAGGCCTATCTGTCAAAAGATAAGCTCATAGTGGAATTAAATGGAATTTGCTCGAGATTACTAGCGAAAATTTAAAAAAGTGTTTCAAGGTTTAATTTTTTATTTTTTTAAAAGTGATCAAAGAAGTGTTAAATTTTAAATTCTCCTAGTTTCCCAATCACAATCGTTCTACTAATACGCTCAAAAAAGTTTTTTTTTTAAATAGTGTTAAAAAAAGTGAAAGTGAATAAAAAATTGATAATTCACTTTCGAGCTCTTTAATACCAAGGCCAGTTATCAAGATCAAAATTACGTATTCATATGTTGTTGTTTCCTGCTCGGGTACCCGAGCAGAACCGAATAACTTGATAACTGGCCTTGGTATTTATGAGCTCAGATTATGAGGTAAAATACCTGTGGATAATACCATAAAATTGTTCCCACAATGTTATGCGAATACCAAATTGAGGTAAGAACAAACCCACAATGTCCAGAACGACAGATTGTGGGGTATCTCTTCGAGAACTGTTCCAGAGAGTGAAAGGAATATTACACGGTTTCAAAGTGCTGCGTCAGTGATGGTTTGGGTGTGTCAGTGAATTTGCAAGCGAGGCAAATTACTACTGGTTTTCATCGAAAAAGACGTAAACATGAATGCCGTATATTATAAAACGGAAGTTTTGGAGAAAGTTGTCAAGCCATATGTACAAGAGGTGTTTGGAGATGATCACTATGTGTTTCAGCAGGACGGAGCGCCATCGCATACTGCCAATCTCGTTCAGGGCTGGTGCCGAGAAAATTTGACCTACTTTTTGGACAAGAATGAATGGCCTCCCAGTTCACCAGATCTGAATCCCTTGGATTATTTCGTATAATCATACATGCTGGCAAAGGTAAATGTCCACAGGGCGTCTAATATGAACCAATTCAAAACCGTAATCAAACGAATTTGGGTTGAAATTCCGATGGATGTCGTGCCCGCCTGTGACGGGTTCGAAAAACGTCTGGAGCTGGTCAAGAAGATTAAAGGCGGTGTTAATCCAAAACATATGCTGTAGTTGATGAGTATAATATTGCAATAGATTCTACAACCGCCAGCGGTACAGCATCCTTATTTTCGATTTCACGGGTGTTGTAAAGCATGTCCCACGATTTGCGAATCGAGTCCGCTGGAACTTCCTCCCATGCTTGAGCAACCCACTAGATAACATCCTCTATGTTGATCTTCTTCATGCACTCGTCAAACTCTCCTCCACAAATTTGAATTTGCTGCATCATTAGATTCCTGTAGCGCGTCTTAATCATCTGAATGAAATTCTGATTCATCGGTTGAAGAACGACGGTGGTATTTTTTCGGGATTTCGGGACGAATTCATAGATGACATAGATGGTAGTTGTAGACCGAACTTGGTACTTCAACATTATTTCACTGAAACACAATTTTCAAGATTTCGAATAATGTTCATTTCATCCGCCAGCAGTAAACCAACACGATTAATTTGTTTGTCTTATTTACGTGTCACACGATCCATTTTTCAAAAAATCTCCGAGCGAGTCGACCTTCTTGAATTCTAAGTTGTGCATTAATAAAAAAAAAAGTTATAAAAGCTAGCTATGCAAAACCAAACAATCTACAGAAAACAGATGTTTGACGGCATACACAAACCATGTTGAAGCCTTGCGAGCAACATCGCAAGCAAGTTTTCACCAAACCTTCCCAGATACCGGAGCCAAGTTCAATTGAAGAAGCCAAGTCCCTTTTCCTACTTCAATCGTATTCAAATGGAAAAGACATCGAAGGAATGGAAATCAAAAGACGAAAAATTAGACAAACAAATACATAAGACATCCATTGTTTTTTGTATCACTTCGTTCCAATCGAGAGCCTGGAGTTCCACGAGTGACAAAATTCGGCTTCTTCGCCCATTTCGTTAGATGTCATTGATGCGGTTGCGTCAAACGCTGAACCAGTTGAAAAGTAAAAAAACAGTATATTAAATTTTAAAAAGAAGACAACATCTGACAACTGAGTAAATGACACTTGATCGATTTTCTAGTCGTGAAGGAGAACGAAGCCTATCTGGGTTGCAGGAATCTTTTATGTCGTTTTCGGTTGCAAACCTGGGTCAGGTCTGACTCTGACTCGCAATTACCGAACGAAAACGGATCCAGAATCCCTTCCCCTTTCCACAGTTCACTTCCCCTTTCCAGAGGAGGGGGAAGGGGTTGAACCATCATAAGAACTTTTCCCGGCTCCAAAAAATTCCTGCATACAAATGTTCACGCCGATCGGTTCGGTAGTTTCCGAGTCTATAAGGGTTAGACAGACAGACAGAAATGTATTTTTATATACATAGATATATTACGTTATATCGAGGTATATGTATACAGGTATATGTATACATGTGTATACATAAATTCAGAAGACCCACCTGGCAATATAATTGAAGGGTTTATATAAAGAACAGTATGCATTAAACAGTAAAAACTTTTGAGTCAAGTTATTTTCCTAAGAAACATTTCCTTCAAAACTAACACATGACAATTTACAATATTTGTATCCAAATCTAGAATGCAGAAAAAAAGATCGTTGTGCCATTATTTAAATAAAAATATACCACTACATTCAGAGCGTGTCAGACGAAGTGTAGGCTGGATGAAGGATTCGTGGTCCAAATTACCACGAATCCTTCATCCAGCCTACACTCGTCCCGAAGTCATGGGTGGAAACTGTACCTTTCTTGATGGCAATCGTCAGATTGAGATCAGCGAAGGTCTAATTATCTTCCGACAGTCTACAGTAAGTTTGCTAGGGGCTGTTCATAAACCACGTAGACAATTATCTCTACAAAACGGATATTCATACCCTCCACGCAAAGAAAAATACCGTCATAACAAAATAAGTTTATTTTGGCCGCAAACATAAAATTGCTTTCTTTCTAACATATTCTATTTTTAAAACCAACCCTAGTAGCACACTTGTTGCCATTCGGTTGAGATATTATAAATATGACTTGTTAAGTCATAATCAAGTCACTACAACTAAAAAAGGTCTTAGTGTGCTACATGGGAAGTAACAGCGATGTTTGAAATTAAAATCATATTATGTTTATTTTCAACGTATTAATGATACGAATAAACGTACAAATTTTGGATTTTACTGGTAGCGTTCTAATTTAATTTATTTATTCTATGAGTCTTGGTTATCTTGGTCCTCGATTGAGCTTAAACGCTAACATGTTCCAGTTTCAAGAAGTTTGCTCAGAGATGCACTGCACACAGTTTCGAGCCCTGAATTTTTTAAAAATTGAAGCAATACATCATATGACTAATTAAATAATTCAGCATAACATCCCGTTCACACTACAACCTATATTACGTGATATAGACTATCTTCATATTAGCATCTATACATCTGAAGGCTGTGTACGTTAAATTCCGGTCACCATAATAATAGTAGCAAAACAAAATTTACACATTATTCAAAAATACCGATTGTTTATTTCGTAGCAATAGATTCATATCTACATTAGAAAAAGTTGATTAAGATGTTAATCCTTCTTTCTGTTAAATTCTCGAACTTCCTATGGTACACCCGCGATCAGGTATCCTCGGAAACGCCGCCGTGACGATTCTCCATCTTCTCTTGAAATCATTGCTTCCATTTGCTTTCGTCTTAGTTTCGAAGAGTTTCCGCTTAACTAGAGCCCAGTATTTCTCTATTGGATGAAGTTCTGGACAGTTTGGTGGATTGGCTGATTTTGGCACGTATTTGTCCTCTTGTTCTTTATTCTATTCCAGGACGGATTTCGCATAGTGACAAAAAATGACTGGAGAGTCGTGGTTTCTGATGAACAAAAGCAACCACTTTTGAGGACATTTTTTCTCGTACACATCCTTATTGATAGTGTTGGTAGAGACGAAACTTTAAGATTTTCAACCACAACTATTTATGGCCTGCCAAATCAAATACATCTCCGAGAATTTGGCACATTCTTTGTCCGAAAATACTTGGCAACGGCGTTCCTTTGCACTGTGGTATAAAACGCTAGACATTGAAGCTATTTAAAGTCTTCGAGTACGTATGTTTTGTTGTCCATTTTGATACAAGAAAATGTTTGCAAAAAATTGGTGTCAAGCACCTTAGCACGACTTTTTGCAGTGAATTTTTGCATGTAATCAAGCTGTGGCACTTTTTTAACTTTTTATGGCTTCAGTCCTTGCCCCTGCTTCACTTTTTGTACGTATGAATTTGACATCCCCGCCACATGTCGCTCAGAAAGATTGGGATTTTCTCAATAATGGCTATCACCTTCTTGTCCATTGATCAGGGCAAGCTTCCGATCCACAGTCAAGTGCTGGCCAAATGATTTGCAAATACATAACACGGTACTTTTGGGAATTTTAGTTCGGTAAAACATGCGTGTTCACTTGATTTGACGCCATTTTATTGAATGTAACAAGAATGTTGTACCACTAAATAAAGTGAAGAGTTTCAACTGACACATGAGTGAAACATTTTAGCGATCCGTATGAAATAAGATACCAAACTAAACCTTGACAGGCTTTAGTTTTCACCAAAAATAATTTGCGAGGCATTTTATATCAAGATCGTTATGTAGGTTGCAATGTGAACGGGGTTTAATACTACACGCTAAAATTACTGTCTCTAATTATCTTTTCGAGAGGAAAAAGGAATAACAAGAGAAAGTAATTTGAGCGTGTTGGTTGTGTTTCTCTATTCGTTTTTCACAACATCGATAGATCGAATGCACGGTACCAACTCAATAGTAAGTTTATGATGTTAACCACCCAAGCAACACATCTATGTCATAATTGGTTGCAGAAACTTAATTGTGCCTTAATTGAGTTATATTGTAGTTACTTTGACTTACTTGCAACAAGTTTGCTAGTAGGCCGTTGAGTATTTTTATTTATACGTGAATAAGATGATATTTGATAGTTAATTTGCTTCCATTTGACAAACATTTAGTAGAGGGTTTTAGCGCATGTGGGACAAAGTAGAAAATACAATAAGAGGTCTGGGAAGATGTCAACTTGCTTTGGAAAACATTCAAAGAAGATAAACTGAACTTGATATCTAAAGTGTAAACAAAAATAGCCGCATACACTTTTATTGTGGACTGCATTTTTGCGACAAAAGTGAAAAGCATACACAAGGCAGATATTTTGTAGAAGAAAATAAGACCTCAAGATTTTGTAGCAACGCCAGGAAGAAATTCTTTGTGAGGTCTACGAGAACGGAGCTACGGAAGTTCTATGGATAGAATCACGTTTTGTCGGAATCATTGGACTTGACATCCAAGAAACAATTCCACCAGAACCCTAGTAGCACACCACGATCATAATTAGTTGCAGCAACTTGATTATGACTAACAAAAGCACATTTATGTTTTCTGAACTTAATGACAGAATGTGTGCTACTAGGAAACTTCCGCTGATGAACTTTAATTATTGGTTCAAGTAGCCATGGTGTGGGCATCTTTAGCATTTGCATAATTGATTGTTGTTATTTTTTATTTATGCAGTATTTTTATGAAACAAAATTAAAATTACTAACTGAATAACCTGACTGTTTGAGTTTTATTTCATAAACCGTGCCTCAAACCGCCATAGCCACATATTGTAGAACATTTTCCATAAATTAAATAAAATGAATTTGATAAAGTCTACGTAGACTTTGAGGAGGGGGGGGGGTATTTGCAAAAAGTCTACGAAAGTCTACGATGGGGGAGGGGGGGTTTGAAAGTGTCAAATTTCGGTCTACGTGGTTTATGAACAGTCCCCTAGCCCTATTTTTAAAAATAGACCAGACGGAAATCCTAATGTGTATTGCTTGCTGTTCACGTCCTGTAATAAGAGCGTTTTGTTGGAAGGAGATTCTCTATCGCTTTCCGTGGGTTTCGTGTATGTGCTTCTGCTTACGGGTCCATAACCCCGGTTTTTGGCCTTTCATACAACGGAATAGTGAGGATTACAGGTATTGACAGTTTGACCTTGCCATTAGCAAGACCTTCAATGATGGTGACTGTTTATCACATCACATCACATCACATCATATTTGATACATAAACCGAAATAAGAAGGTAGGCTGACATGCATCCCGTTACCATATCTATAAACTTTGTGCGTGAACAAAATTTCAAAAACATTCAAGACCTTTCTGCCGAATCTGAACAAAAATAACTCAAAATCCCCACCAATATTCACTAATTACCAGTAAGCCGCAGCCACGCAAAATAACAAACTGTTTGTCACTCCACTTGCATCTTGCGTGCATCGTTGTGATCGTTTTTCCTTCTGCCAAACCTTGTTGGAGCTCTTCCCTCTCATTGCATGTTCAACCCTGAAAACTTGTAACCTGTAGCATCGCATGGGCGACGAAAGACTTGAACGACAACGACGACAGAAGAAAGAGCATGTTACATACTCGTTGGTGGCAATTGTCGGTCGGTGAAGTGCGGCCGTTGGACCATCGTTGTGGTTTGTACCAACCAGCTCTTTTCGTGTGACTTTATGAGACCGAATCAAATAATGTCAACAGGTTTTTGCCATCTCAATTATTCGTCCCCCGGTAAGGACTCGTAGATGTTACGTCCAGAGATTTTTTTGCGTTATCATTCGGAAGTTAATTCGATTCTACGTAGATTTCGTCCTCGGTTTAGATCGAGTCAAACAGAGTTCGAGCATCTATCGGGCAACCAGTAGCTAATTGAGCCCGATTATTCAATCTCCATTTCATTAGGTGCCGAGTTTCGATTTCATTTTCCCACAGACACGAAGATGTCTTCCAAGCAAATCCAAATGACCACGCCATGATGTGTTGATTTTCGCCAGTTCACATTTCCAACCGGTCCATTAGGCAAGTCTTCAGCGCTCATTAGCACATTTCTGCCAGCAATAACAAGAAAAATATATAAAATTTAATATTCTCAACCACCACTGAAAAGCGCGATAAAAAAATGGCCACCTAAAAATGGCCAAGAGTTCCAGGAACGCGCTGAACCTGCTTATCTTCTTGCTCTTCTTCCCCGCTGCAGACAAACGACGGCGACGGACGATGACGCTTTTGCCCGATTGTATAATAACATAATTTTTATTGCCGTGCCGCGAGAGACTGGCCGACCCTGTCCAATTGATATATTTCGACTAACGTCTAATTTTAAATTTTAAATGAGAAACTCATTTTTCTTCTCGGACCTCGGAATTAGGTCCTGCTGCTTTCTGCGCCCTCGAGGAACTCCATTAGGATGGCATTTGGCTTTCCGCTCACGTACCTTTACCTTTCGAAACCTTTCGTCGCTCGTCGGATGATGATGGAGCAGAAAAACCACAGCATGTTCAAAATAACAGCAACAAAATCGAACCTTAAGAATGACCAAACGTTTGTTGGTCTCAACCTAACATCTTGAAAATTCATCCTCATATTATATTCCTCAATTTGTTGCTTCGCTTCGAGCTCCGTTCGTTCCACCATCTCATATTTTCGTCTGTCTGGGCCTTGATTGGATTCGGACCCTTCCCCTCCCCTCCCATTTTTCCGCCACGCTCAGACACGATCTTCACGATCACCGTCGAGCATGCACCCTAAGGGGAGGGGTTCTAATATCGAGCCCAAAGTCAGCACACAGCAGGTCCCCGGCGGTCATCTTCACCGCGGGTTTCCGCCTCAAATCTCGTCGCGATCCTGCTCGGATCATCATTCCCCACCACCCGATCCCGGATCCGCTCATCTTGAATTTCTTGAAAACATGTTAAGTGTAACTAACTCATTATGAATGCTTATGACTCTGCGATCCTCTCCATCCTGCGAACGGCCAAGGATCGACTAGCAAAACAAAACAAAAAATAACCGTAGAAGGAAAACAAGAGAATCTGAAAATTGAGAACATTTCTAAATGGGCTGGGGTTTCGTGAGGTTGCTTTCGGTTGTTTTGGGGTCCGGGTTGGACGAGTGCGCTTTCAGGTCTGAGATAATATGGATCCCAGCTGGGTGTTTCAAACGGCGAGATAGTCGCGATCCCATGCGGTGTCCCGGGCGGAGGTCAACTGCGGACTGGGGAAAAGGGAGGACTTCATCTTGATACACCATACCAGCACAGCACAGCTTGGGTCCGTTTGATGGAGAAGGCGACCGGGCTCGGGAAACTTAATTTCGAAACTTTAAATTATCTCATTACGGTCTACCTCTTTCTAATGACGACGGTGTGCGGATGTGTTTTTGTGTATGATTTTGGTTTTCGATTTTTCGTTCACGCTTAATTAGGGCATGTGTTTGGCTTGAGAATAGATGTTGAAACATTTTGTATAATGTTAAGCATGAGTATGAGCATATTGACCATCCGTGGTCTGCTACTTTGTGATTGTTCGAAGTTAGATTAAGTTATGCAGAGAACCAACATAATGTCACTTGAGACTGGGATATTGGGTAAAATATTCTCAATGTTCAACACCTGGTGTCCTAGTTTACAGGATCAATGAGGATCAATTATTGCTTCTAAAGGCCTTCAGTATGGGAGAATAGTACAAAACGCACTGGTGGGATAGAATGACCCACTCAATAAATATGCTGAAATCTTTCAAGGTAAAGCTTAATTAAATTATACTTAATCAATTTTCACATGAAACAGCTTAATGATAGTTTTGAAGTACAATAAGACACTAAATACACCAAAATATGATCATAATTTAAGAGATTGTTATGACTTTATCTCACATGTAAATAATAGTGATGATAAAATAAGCTTCTACCATGCGTTAATATCCATGGTTTATAATAAATTCACTTCGCATGTATCGCACTCAACTAAACTTCAAGATAGTATCATAACTTCAGTATAATTCCATGTATTTTCAGACAATTCCAAAAAACTAACCAAAACTAAAACAGGGACAGAACGCACCGTGGAGTTATATACGTCTACACAGTTAGAAAAAAGTACCCAGTGGAGAAACTTTGATTATAAATAATTTACATCTGGTAAAATTCTACCCGATTTTACCACATGTAAATTTGAATCCGATAGTAGGTAAACATAACATAAACATTGTACCCAAAATTGGCTTCCCACACCTAACTGCTCTGTTGAGTACTTTTTTCTAAGCGTGTATATAAGAGAATTTGGCAACATATTGCAACGTTTTGCTATCTTTATTCAATACCCATTGGCTACTTGACTACCAAACAGAGCTATAAGAATGTGGCGATAGGATGCATTCTTCTCACTTAACAACTCTAATGACACTTTTAAATTTTCGCTAGTAATCACGAGCAAATTCCATTTTATTCCACTATGAGCTTATCTTTTGACAGACACTGAAGAAGTCTGTAAGTAGCAGACGAAATAGGCCTATCTGTCAAAAGATAAGCTAATAGTGGAATTAAATGGAATTTGCTCGCGATTACTAGCGAAAATTTAAAAAAGTGTTTCAAGGTTTAAGTTTTTATTTTTAAAAAGTGATCAAATGAAGTGTTAAATTTTAAATTCTCCTAGTTTCCCAATCACAATCGTTCTACTAATACGCTCAAAAAAGTTTTTTTTTTAAATAGTGCTTAAAAAAAGTGAAAGTTAACTCTAATGAGTAACAATCATGTAAAATCATTGTTTTGAATTTAAATTACATTTGATCTACAACGAAAACATCTTAATGCACCATACTTAAAAAAAATCATCCAATATATTCGCTTCCATTCCTTAGTAATTCACAATGTTGCTTAAACGGTGCATTGCTCCCCTACCTCACGAGTATCTCAGGAGAGAAAATTATAAGATGAAGATTTTTTATAGGTTTGAACTTGGCAAATGTATGCAAAACTGTAAGTGAGTGTAAAAAGTGTAAAATGTTTGCAAAACTCTATGTGAGTGAAACTGTTTATTCGTGTTTTCATATTATTTTCCCATTCACGGAGATGCACAATAGAGAAGTTTATATATAACTACCGTTTCAAACCGACAGTAAGGATGCTATTGAGGCTACTTAAAAAGTGTTATGTTGGTTTTTCATTGTGAAAACACTTTCAATTTGTACAACTACACTTTAAAAACTATTTAACTACTTTGCATATGGCAAGTTAAACGACAGATGGCTTTTGAGCATCTGTTTTTATCCACCTAAAAAAATGATAGAAAAATTTGATGAAATTCGAGATGTCCACTCATATTATCGCAACGCTATGTGATTAAGTGTTATAGACGCATTTCGCGCCAAATCATATTCGGTGTTGACAACACCCTCTCAGATTTCAATGAAACTTACTGGACAAGAATTTCTGTCTGTCTGTCTGTCTGTCTGTCTGTCTGTCTGTCTGTCTGTCTGTCTGTCTGTCTGTCTGTCTGTCTGTCTGTCTGTCTGTCTGTCTGTCTGTCTGTCTGTCTGTCTGTCTGTCTGTCTGTCTGTCTGTCTGTCTGTCTGTCTGTCTGTCTGTCTGTCTGTCTGTCTGTCTGTCTGTCTGTCTGTCTGTCTGTCCTGTCTGTCTGTCTGTCTGTCTGTCTGTCTGTCTGTCTGTCTGTCTGTCTGTCTGTCTGTCTGTCTGTCTGTCTGCTGTCTGTCTGTCTGTCTGTCTGTCTGTCTGTGTGAAAAGTTTTAAATGCGAGAAATGATTATATGGTAGTTTGAGACCCCTCCTTCTTCTTGAAGCACGTCTAAAAGGGGGGGAGGGAGTCTCTCATACAAATGAACCACAAATTTCTGCATAACTCAAGAACTTATTAGGCAAATTGAAAGTATGGTATCTATGGGGTTTTTGGAGGCTGGAAATTTTTATGGTGGTTTGAGACCCCTACTACCTCTGAAAAGGGGTCTCCAAAACAAATAAAACACAAATTTCTCATAAATAACTCGAGAACTACTCAAGCAAGTGGAATCAAATTTGGCATATAAGGGGTTTGAAGATTTGAAGGATTTTTTCTATGGTGCTTCGAGATTTCTCGCCTCTCTTGAGTGGGGGGGATGCTCTGATACAAATAGAACAGAAATTTCAACCAAATAAGAATTATGCAGGTAACTAAAACACAAAATGTGAACTTCTCGAGTAGGCAGCTTGTATTGATAGAAGTTTGAACCCCTTCTTAGTCACGAAAAAGGAATGCTTGATTTACTCTCAGTGCTACAATATGCATAAGAAGTTAATCTAAGGTTAAGCAAGAGAAGATTAGGTTCAAAATGACTGGATACGGCGTAGTTAGAAGATAAAGTTTTGTCTATGAAATGTTTCAAAACAGAATGAAAAACCGTGGTAGAAACTAAAAGTCTGATGGTTAAATTAAAAATACACACCTACGTTTTATTTAGCAGTAATTACACACATAAGCAAACGAAACTATTTTAACCGCAAGGCGTGCGTAGCAAGGCTCGCACCAGGTTCGGCTAGTTATTTATTTATTTCCATGGCATAACGTCACACTAATATAACATAACTTGATACACAATATCCCTCCATAATGACCGATTCGTGGCTGCTCCTCTCTAATCCCTTGGGCACCTTGTACCCCCTAGGTCTTGCTCCACCTGGTCTGACCATTTTGCTCGTTGCGCCCCACGTCTTTTTGTACCAACCGGATTCCCGTCAAACACCATTTTTGAAGGATAATTTCCCGGCATTTTCGTCGGCAACATGTCCTGCCTAACGTATCGTTCCAGATTTTGATAATCAAATGCAATCTAAAACCATTCCCAGTAAAATTGGAAACACAAAAAGGCACACTCTGGAATCTTTAAAGAAACTCTTGATCAATATTTGGGCCAATATACCTCAAAAAAACGGTGCGTGCCAGTTTCGATGCGTATGAGAAACGTTTACGGCAGGTCATATCAAAAAGTGAGTGACTCGAGCTCAATACGCAATTCCTTAGTAATAAAATGTTAGTTTATAGAAAATCAAATGACTGTTGATGTTAACCTATTTGTTGTGTTTTTACCAACAGTCATTTTACTGGCATGCACCCGTGCCACCCTGTATATTATGCAGAGCAATACTACTCAGCACAGATAGAGTGAATAGTGACTGAGAGAACGTTGAGTAAACGCTGATTGACACATGTTTAGTTAACTTTCGAGTTAAGCATTTATTTTCCAACACAGTGCTGGAGAAGAAAACTTATATAGCATAAGAGCATCTCCAACGGTGGTCCAAATCGTGGATGGGATTTAGACCAATCGCAAAAACATCTGGGGGATCTGGATATTCAGGCTTATCTTCTGGGGGAGAGAATACGTATTACTGCCGCAGTTTTGATAAGCATTCTGGGAGAAACCGATGATGCCTAGAAGATAGATTCAAAAATCATTGATTTTTCCAGAAATCGTTTCTAAATATTATTTGTACATTCTACAGCTTTATAACGAAATCCTAGCTCTTCTCAGCAGTTACGTGAAGTGAACAGAGTTTATAAGAGCTTCTAAAAACTGAACGAACTCTTTAAACAATATTTTCGGAACTACTATGAACTTCGGAACTGAATTACTATAAACTTGACAAAAGATGATTAAGCTTCTCGGAAGTTGATTAAGCTTTCCGGAAGTTGAATAAACTTTTTGGAAGTTTCAAGATAATCATAAAATTTGCTCGCTTTTGTTTGAGAAGAGAAGTTGCGGAACTTCAGAGAGGTCCATTGAATTGCCGAAAAATTTTCAACGTTTCTGGAAACTGGTTTGAACTTTCAAAAAGTTTGCTGATCCATGGAGTACTGTAGAAAAATCCTTTATGAAAATAACCAGAACTTCGTGAAACAGATCAAGCTTCCAAAAAGTTATTTGAACCTATAGTTGATACATCTTTCATGACAAAAAGCTCACAAATATTTTTATAATTTACGAGAAATTGAATTTTTTTTGGGAAGTTAGCCGATTTGCTATTTGTTTAACAAGTTAGTGTTGATGTAGTTGTTCCGGATTTTGACGCTAAAATTCTGCTGGTCACAGAATAATTCTGGATTCAGATAAGGTAATTTTTTGTCGCTAATTGTGGACCATAATGTATTCTCAATGATAAATCGTATTATTTCAAAAACACAACAATAAATTAATATACCCTAGCACACTAAGCACCCCCGTTGGCTTCCCTGGTAATCTTTCGGATTCCGCAGTTCAGCACCGAGGGCCGCGTTTCGTTCCGACAAAACAAAGCTTGCGACATATAATCAAATGCTAATTTTCAAAGGCGAATAGGAGGGAGTGCCAGAATACCTTTGTAAACGTAATCTGAGCACAATGACCAGTATCCGGATAATCAAAAATTCTTGTTGTAGATGATTTTCGGATCCTCGTTTTGGGAACGTGTATTAATTATGTCACGCAAATATTGGTTTTTTAAACCACCTTCCCCCTCCCCCTTAAGTTCGGTACGAAAAAAATTCTAGTAAGCTAGTTTTAATTCTTCTAAGAAATTTAAGTACCCTGAGCTTACTGGGAAGATTCCTGAACTTTAGGAAGCTCCCTGTAACGTATGAAAAAATCTTTTGGAATGTTTCCTAAACTTTTGAGACTGCTCCAAATTTCCTGAATTTGTGGGACGTTTTAAGAATTATGAATTTCTGGTGTCTTCAAGGACGAAATTCTCCCTGTTTTGACTCTTGACACTCACCTTCAGTCATACGAAAAAGCAAGTATTTCACTTTTTCTGCTAACGTCTCACTACTGAAAATGATTTGGTCTTACCAATCCATGCCGAAAATTTTGCAATAAATCTGCGATCCCTGGAAAAAATAACTTCTGATCTCTGATTTTGAATAATTGACAGGATGACAGGTGTTGGTAGGTTTAACAGCAAGATATACAACACCGGTGCGGGAAAGGCAAAGTTGGTCTATTTTAACTCGTTCTTTTCAAGTGTTGCTGATACAAATCAAGTATAAAGTTGTTCCAAAAATAGACCACCGCTGAAGATGCCCTAAGAGCTACAATATGGAATCTCACAGTGCGAAATTCGTGAATTTTTACTCCCTTTATTCTAGAAATTAAAAGTTGCGCTTCCGTCAGATCCCATTTACATCACTTTGACGGGCCAACGTTGCTCGACTAGACGTTTCAGTGTGTTTTTGGCTAAGCGAAATCAGTAGATCAAGTTTGAAAATAACAAGAGGTATTGAACTTTAAACAAAATCACTTCAGTTTGTGACTCCTCTATTAAGGTCTGTATCCGCCATAATCCGGACACCTCAAAACATGAATAAATCATAAATTTCGCATTATATTTCCGTCGTAATTGTTTATTTTAGATTCATGGGATGTGTTTTATCAATTCGTGAACACAAAACAAAGTTGTTCGGTATTTGCATAAAATTTTCGAACTTTGCGCTTAACTCCGTCCATTAGGGTTTGCACAGACTCCTCAGAAATCGTAGAAGCCGTCTTTGTCCAAATCTGCTGGAAGTGTTTGATGTCTTTGATTCCTTGCTGCTTTCCAAAAAGATTCCGCTTCATCAGAGCCCAATATCTCTCGATAGGTCGTAGCTCTGGACAATTTGGCGGGTTTGAGATTTTTAATACAATGTTCACTTTATATGTGCTTGGTACCACTCCATCACAGTTTAAGCATAGTGGCATGATGCCAAATCGGGCCAGAACAAAGGTTTTTGTTTGTGACTTTTGATGAAGGGTAGAAATCGCTTCTGTAGACATTCTTTCTGATAGATTTCCTTGTTGATTGTGCCTGTAGTGACGAATGATTTACTCTTTTTGCCACACGTGCAAATTGCTTGCCACACAAGGTATTTTTTGGGAAATTTCGATGCCTTCTTCGTTCTGAAATGCTCAGCTGTAGCATTTCTGGCCATAGCAGAATAAAATGCCAGCCCTGGAAGCTGCTTGAAATCCTCCAGGACATAAGTTTCATCGTCCATAACAACGCATGAAAACTTCTTCAAATATTCGCAGTACAATCGTCGAGCCCGTGATTTTGCTGCCAAGTTCTGTTTGTCGTTGCGATTTGGAACTGTTTTTACTTTCTATGACTTAAGTCGCAAACGTTGTTTTGATTTTTGGACAAAACCAGGCGACATCCCTATTTTACGAGCCACCGTTCGAAAGAAGAGATTTGGGGTTTTCGTTGATATCTTTTTCACCTTTCGGTCCATGACAGGACCTTTCACCTTTCGGTTGGACAGGGTCCAATGTTTTTGTCACTTCTTGGTTTCCTCTCCACCGTCAAACGTTTCGAAAATGATTTGAGCACATCGTTAACAGGGGATTTAGGCAAATCCAATGTTTTTGCAAGGTCCTGTATTGACAGGTCAGGATTTGCCGTACGCCCGTAAAAAATTCGCTCGCGAACTTGTTTTTCTTTCGTCGCCATCATGAATACTAAACATGAAATGCAAACATCAATCATAGACTTTTTCATCATAGACTCTCAGCTATACCGCAGTGAAATTTTTCATTCTTACGTGCAATATTTCAAAAGTTACAATGATTTGAAGGTGTCCGGATTAATGTGGTTACAGATTTTAGTCCAGAACTTTGACCAATCGAGCGAAGCTGATTGTCGGAAAATGGGAGGAGAATCAAAATCAATCAATCATTCAATCAGGAATTTCAAAGCCAGGAGAAAAAAGCTTGCTCAAATATCGATGGCAGAAGTTAAATCATAAGTCCGGAGGTTTGGATGTGAAGGCGAAACTTGTAAGTTTGTATTGCACGGAAAAAGGTCCTTGCCCGTATCCGTGAACTGCAGTCATGAATTCGAGAACAAGCAAAAACACAACGTGAACTGAATCACGTAATTATGAACCAGATGAAGTTTTCAAGTAAAAATGTTGAAATCCGGTCTGTTTTCATTTTTGGGAAGTTCTGGGCTCATAATATTCATCTAGAGGTAGAAAATTCATATAACACATTATTGGAATTCTCTGAACAATGTAGATGAAGTTACAGAAATTCAACGATGATGTACTAGGAAATATTTCTCTCATCACCATGTGGTCTTCAAGAATGGACAGTAATTTTTGTTAGAACGAAAAATTTGAAGAGAAAGTGTTGATAGTTCCGTCAGTGTACGGCAGGTTGTGATAAATTGAATAGAAGTATTTGAAAAATGAGCGATGAGCATATGATAGAGTTCTCGAACCAAGCACCCATTCCTTTGCCTTACATCTCCAATGAGGGGTAAGTGAAGGCAGGGACGAATCCGCCAACTTGACAGGCAAAAGAATGCGCGCTTGATCGTGCTCATGTATTACAATAGATTGTGATGGTTCCAGCTGTTGTTTGTACACACTCTGTTTTGTTGCCTACATGGAACGAGAGAACTCTCGCCTTTTTGGAATTTTTAGAATACCACGTCTAATTTTTGCTCAATTTTTGTCCCGTCATCTCTGACTTAGAGACACCGGAGAGAAAAACGGTATCGTAGAGTGTTGTGATACTGGTCTCCACCGGTATGGATTCCCTCATTGTGGGTTTTACATACTATAATTGTTATGGTTTTGTATTCTCCATACGTGGAGTAACCGTTATGATGATGTAGAAGGAACATCATCATAATCGTTACTGGACCAGTATCACAACCCTTTGCGGTCTTTCTCTTCGATGTCTCTTAGTCAGAGATGAGAGGGAAATTGATTAAAAATTAGACGTTGTATTCAGGGTTGCCACATGCACAGATTTATCTAGATTGACACAGATTTTTTACATGTTTTTTCATACAGAAATCTGTATGTAAAGATTAAAGATTTTTGAGAAAAACCAAGATTTTAAAGATTTTTGGCAATTGCTTGTCCGCTTAAAAACCTCAAATTAAGAGTATGAGTACAGTTTAGGATCTAACATTTTATCAATACTACTTTCAGTGTGCTGTTTCTGGCCCACTAATCAAAATAAAACAATTGACACAGACACTACCGTGACAGATCACAATCTATAAGTCAATTTCTATGGGTGCCCCCAAATGATGTCTTTATAATTTTTTTTGAGATAATTATTGATAAAAATTTTATAGAATTTCTCAAAGATTTTCAGACATTGCTTAAGATATTCCTCCTGACGTGTCTACAGGTATTTTTCAGACGTTTGTATGTATTCTTCCTGGGATCCTTTCAGGAGTTTTTTTCTGGCATAGCATAAGCAGTTTTTTTTTACTTTCTTGTTATAAAATATTTGGAAGATTAATGATTTTAAAGGAATCCCTGGAGGACGTCTGAAAAAACTACACAAAATCTTAAGATTATTCTAGAAATAGTTCTTGATAAAAATTCTTATTTGTTGGAGAAACCTACGAAGAATTGTGTGCATGAATTCCATAATCTCATATATTTAATTCATATCTTTAAAAATTCTGGAATGGGTTTTTATTGTAAAATTGTTATCTTTTTTAAGCTTTGTCAAGGATGCTGCAAGCATTATTACATATAGTTCTCCAGGTATTACTTCAATATTTTTTTCAAGTATTCTGCTGTAGAATGTTGCTTCAAAGTTCAGTGAGATTGGTCTACAAATATCGCAGAATTTCTTGAATGTATTTAAATGCATCTATTGCAGCGGAATTTTGGGCATAGTCAGAGAATTATGTGATGTTTTGATTATTATTTTGACTATGCTGAAGCATAGTTATTTTGAACGTAATTTGTTGTTAGCTTTAATATAATCTTGGCTCTGACCGATCCGTCAAAAAGCTGCGGAAACGTGACTGTCCTGATTTGATAATTATCGAATATACTTGCCACTTTTTGGATCTTTAAGCAAGTTCACATGCAAAAATCTGCAAGTGTACCTGGAACAAATGATTCGATATATCTGCAGCGCTAAATGACCCAAGAAATTCCAGATTACACAGTTCTACATCCGTCTACCACCAGATGGCTATCGTTGAAGTCAGTATTAAAATGGAATATGGAACGGTTTTCAGAGCTCGTGTTGGTTTACATGTTCTAATCCAAATGAGACAACGGTTTGATTGTTGTCATCAGCCGATGACGCAGCCACTTATCCACTTCTTAAACTAAGTGATGCCTCCTATCAACAAAGCGAATCGTATATTCCAGTCAAAAGCTACGGAATTCCTGGAAATACAATCCTGCAATCAGCTGAAGTCTCGGTGATGGTGCTCCTTGCCAATTTTTGTGAGGATGATTGCCTAAAACATTTGACGGATTTAGGGATTTCCAATTTCGAGAAACATCAAGAAGTTGAAAATATCGGTAACTATAGATAATAAAAGGATGGAGGCTTTTTACGCGATCTGCTGTGCTTTATAACCCGAATGAAACAGATCATTAAGCGCTTTGATCTTAACGATCGAGTTCTGACTACTGCACCGAGCATTCCAAAAGCTGTGCCTTTGAAGGGTTCAACTCGATTATTGAACTATATCAAAATTCTTTGAACAGGCCTTTAAAAATGATTGTCGTGAGCTGAGGACGGTAACCATCTGCAAGGACAACAAGGTGGAAGAATCAGAAGACTTCGAAACTTGTTGAAGGAAACGTCTGTATTTCAAAAGAACAGATGGGAAGATGGCTTTTCACTTGCTTAGAAAGTTCATTGCGAACTTTTGACTGATTCCGCATTCTTTTGAAAAAGGGGAGTGACTTTTCTCGTAACACAATCGTAATACAATCTGAATGTTTTTGTCCAAAATCCGGAACCGCCTGAGTACGGACATCATGTATGCCAAAGGTGAAAAGAAGGAGTTGACCAGCTAATATAAACATCACAACTAAGTTCAAATTTTAACAAATGTACACGCATCATAACAATGGTTTATTGTAAATTCCATTCCGATTTTGTACACCTATAGGTCGGTATCGTGTTCAAAAGAAATTACTTTTTCTATCCCAAACCAATGTTAAATTCTGTTTACTGAAACAGAAAAGTAAAAAATCGAAAAGAAATTTCTGCAGCAGTATCCACCTGAAAAGAATGAAAATTAAAATTAGAGTTTGTAAGGTTTCCACGCAAACTAATAGGAGTCACTTTTACTTTCGTTCGGAAAAATATTCTGCTCGATTATTCCGTAAATGACATTTCGTTCCATGCAGATCAGTGGTCAACATTCCGCTTGGTAATATTGAACAAAATTCCGTAACCTCTTTACTTTTAAGGTCGATACTGGCCTTATATTGGAACTTTTAGTAACCAAAACAAACACCACATGAATCATTATCATACGATTACTGCCCTGTCAGAAGGGATTAAGTTCAATGATCGATTTCCCCCGAGAACATGAATCCCTCGTATACAGGATCTGTTTTCCATTTTCAGAGTACAAAATGTGAAGTAAAGATTTTTACCAAGATTTTTGCAGTTAAACACATATATAAAAGATTTTTTCGGCAAAAATTAGAGATGGGATCGAAAAATCTCGAGTACTTTTTCAAACAGACGTATCTGATTTTGTAAACAAAGAGGGGAAGTAAAATTCAAACGTTAAATTCGTGAAACCCTTAGCACTTTCATGCAAACTAGGGCCACCAAGACAAGGAATTACAGTTCCCTAACATGATGGTAATGCTACTTTCCGTGAGGGTGTTGATTGTTTTGAGAAATTAACGTTTGAAATTTACTTCCCCTCTTTGTTTACAAAATCACATACGTCTGTTTGAAAAAGTACTCGAGAAATAATGTGGCAACCCTGGTTGTATTAAAAAAAAAAACCCAAAAAGGAGAGAGTTCTCTCGCTCTATGTAGGCAACAAAACGGAGTGTGTACAAACAACAGCTAGAACCATCACAAGCTATTGTAGTACATAAGCACAATCAAACGCTTACACTGACGGAACTTTCAACATTTTTTCTTCAAATCTTTCGTTGTAGCAAAAATAACTGTCCACTCTTGGGGACCGCATGATGATGAGAGAAATATTTCTTTCTACATCATCATAATTGTTACTCCACGGATGGAGCATACGAAAACATAACAATTATAGTATGAATTTAACGCCAAAACCCAATTATTTCGCATATTCTTCTACTTCCACTAAGGAACGTGCTACGAACGGTTTCAGCATTCTTTCAATAATTTTGGGTTTGTGTAATAAATTTGTGTGATTTTATCATGTCACTACGAATCCGATGATTACTCTAGCATTTTATGATGATGCTGATCGCAGTAATGACGACTACTTCCCATTCCACCCAGACGTCCTCGATCAGCTCGCGGCCACGATTAACCGAGCAAAGCGCGAAAGTTAATTGAAAAATCAATCAAAATGGCACCCATCAAGATGGCGTCCCGCGCTTACTACCGAATCATTTTCCGAAGGCAAACCAGGAGTCAATTAAAAATTTCTTCCTTCTTCTCAGCCCGACCAACAACGGCGCAACGATGATGCAGGTAGGTTATTTCGTTCCGGTAAGCTTTTGCTCCATAAATAAGATAATTTAAAAGTCAGCTCACACACACTCATTCGGCCAACAACGCATGCCAGTTCGTCGACATGATAGTCAAGTCCGGCCGCGGGTCGGCCAGTACAAAGGCTTCCTCCCTCTCGATTGGTTCAGCGAAACGATGAAATTACTTTTCTGCAAAGCTGCTGCACCTTCGGATTCCTGGTGGGACCGGGAGTAGTTCAGAGCGGAGTTGAATCCCGCCGGCCGCCATGGCTGCTACGTGAAAGAAGGTGATAATTTATACTTACTGTAAACGCTTTATTTGCTTGTCCATTTGGAAGCCAAACGGAAAGGTTATGACAGGCTAGGGCCGTCGATTGCGTGCCGAATCTAGATTATTCGTTTTCGGCTGCTGATCCACAGGCAACATTTTTTAATCTGACGTTGCTATTGGAGATGATGAATTTCTCCATGCCAAACTGCACCGAACAGGTCTACTTGAATGTTAGTGGACTGAGTAGGCAAAAAAACGGCTCAATTTGTATGCAAATGTTTGCTTGACGCCCGTCACAACGAAGATACAGCAAACTTGCTGGCATATGTGTTTTCCTAGTCAGGCTATTTTTTAGGAACTCGGCAAACGACCATTTTTTCATGCAACTTTCTTACAGCTCGTTTTTACTTCACACCAATCTGCATTCGAGACATACACACTCCGGTAGCCAAGTTCCAATAATTGAGAAATTATGCATCATTTAAATTAATATGTTTTATAATTATTTCGCTTGCGCTCGCCCGGTAGCCGAGTCTTGCAGACACACATACACACACACACATACTCGGGTTACGGCCTCTGATGGATGATAATGGCAAATAGGCAGAACACATGAGCGATGGCCAGCGCTGTTGGAAGCGATCGTAATAAAGGGGGGGTCTTTATTTCTGCATCTTGTTTACCGGTGAATAACGGCGTTTCTACTTTTTATGACAGCCAATTGTGCAAGGCGTTGGAGTCGGAATGACTTTGGGAATTAGGGTAAATGATCCAATAGGTGTGGTACGTTAGCAGCGTCAGTGTACCAATTGGTATGGAGACACCCGATACATTAACGCTTGTAACGAACCGCAACTATTGAAGCGGTTACAAAAAAAATTAATAACAACGTTGTCTTTAGTTTAAAAAATTAAGCTATCTCCAGTTTTCAGATATGATATGCAATAATTAAAATCCTTTAAAATGCTGTTAAGAAATTTTTTTTTGGTTTGCCCCAGCTATAAAAACCATCATTTGAAAAAGTCCTATTTTGTTTACAAAAACCATAATAACTTTTGTTTGACGTACGATAGAGACAATATCAGCACACGAAAAGTTGTAACTTTAATTGTTCTAGAATCACTGTGAAAAATTTGACATAAAAATGCTACAGCAAATTAACTGATTTTTATAGGGACACCCTAAGCTACGTATGAAAAAATGCTCTAATTCAGTCATGTTATAAGGTACAGCATAAATTGTACCATCAAAGTTGCTTGAAAATATTTATTCTACAATTTTTGCAAATAATGTATGACTTTATATCTGCAAATAAAAATGTTAGATTTTCGATTTCTCTGAAAATAAGAACCACCATAGTTAGCATTCACACCAAAAGAAGCGCCTTGTTATTGAAAACAACTTTATGGAAGATAATTTTGCTCCAAAACTTCCAACTTAGGCTGAAAATGTATATTTCCAGCTAAATTCGCATTCTGGACCACTGTGCATTGTTCACAACTGGGAGTATTACCAGTGAAATTAACATTCAAGAGTATCTCGAATAGCGCCTGTTACCATCTCTGAGCAATCCTGTTTTGGCCAGATTTGACATCTGTCACTACTCAACAGCGACCAAGATATGGTACGAGGATAATGAGATAGTTTTGGTGACGGATTGTGGAGGTTTGGATCCTTCAAATTGCCCAGAACTTCGAACAATTTTGGGTAAATTGGGGGCACAATTGGGCAATTGTGGAATTTGATTGTCAGACAATGAGCGAATCGAAATCAGGTGAAGAATTTCAAAAAAAAATAGGGGACAAAGGCTTACCAGGCCAGGGGTTGTCGAAACATTAATGGCAGGAATTCTGTGTCTGTGTGTACAATTGCGAATATGGTCAGCAATGCAGTCGTACCTAATCAACTGATTCTCGCATTCCAAATGTAGATAAGATTCCTATAGTATGCTTAAAAAGGGAAATATGGATTTTAATCTAATTGAGGAACATTTTTGGGTTATATGAAGAGTTTGCATATGAGTGTCTTTCGAAAATTAAATCAGTAAATAGTTGGCCATCTTGTCTTCAAATCAGACTTTTAAAAATGCACCAGATGGAACTTAAGGAGACCTGGAAAACTGTGAAATTGATCGATTCTTTGATAGTTTCAGAACTCTGCAATAAAAGCAAAATTTGTATACATTTGACATGTGATTAATTTAATTAGACTAATCCTTCGGACCACCACCATGATTTAATATATCCATAAATGGGGTTAATTTACCAAACTAGTCTATGAACATTGAAGTGCTTATTCTAAAATGCTTTAAAGTGTCATTCGAAAACATATGCATATGTGATATATACCTGCCTTTTTTATGAATAATTTGGTCAAAAACAAGAGTTTAGTTTATAAATAGTATTACTACCGACCACTCCGTAGCTAGTCTGTTTTCTAATCCGTAGGTCAGAGGTTCGATTCCATATTCATTTGAAAATTACTTCAGGTTGAAAACTTATTCGACTATCCCGGCTAATCAGTTTATCTAGTACGCTATAAATATAGGTGGCTCTGTGACTTCTTTGAACAAATGCATTTAAAAATAACTGATCCTCAATTAACTTTCTTTCAGAGCTCTTACTTTCAGAAGAGATGTCAATTTTTTAAACATAATATATGTGGTCTTTTGTTTCAATGGACCGGCATCATTTGTTTGACCAAATGTGCAAAACATTCGGATTTCTTTTTATGAACCTTGACTTTGATCTTAAATTCAATCCACAGAATTTTGTTCATTATAAATTGAGAATTTCATTCAACTGCAAAGCGGTGATCTAAAATTTAATTGACGCTGATGAATTTGAAAATTCCGAAGCAGTAACTTCATTAAATTCGGATTTTTGCCTAATGTATGACAGCTGAGCAAGATTTTCTGATGATATCAGATATGAGTTCGAAATTAGAGCGATAAAACTACGTATTGTGCATGCGCATTTATGAATTGTCGTGCCCCTGTCCATCAACGATTTCCAATCACGTCCTGAACAGTCTTTTGAAATTTGAACTCATTTGAGAACAGAATATCATTGCACACATTATTTTAAGTGTTCGCGAAAATTACTAAGGAGCAAGTGAACTTTTCATAAAGAGTGTCCCATATCAAACTGCATCACTGAAAAAATACTGTAAAAAACTACTCATTGGGTATTTTGTCTTGAAAGTTTGTGTACTTTAAAGTAACTAGAAATTAGAAGAAGAATTAGTATTCAGTTCCATTTAATTCCCACTACCCTTGTTTATCTTGGACAGATACGCGTTTTTGTCTACAATGTGCAAACTTTCAGTGTCTCGTACTAATAACTCGACCAAGTCTAATCCAAAATACTAATAACTTCTAATTTCTAGGTACAGATATTCCAATAAACAGCTCAAACCCTCTAGGATTTAGTTAAGAGTGTTTTTTTTTGTTTTTTGATCGCTATCAGTTTTACGAAAATTGCGCAAGGACCTGGAAAATCCTCAACTTTCTCATCGGAACATCAGAAAACAACTCGGAATCGTGCAGTCAATGGTGAGCCGTGATATTAAATGTAACTACGAAACTCTTAGTGATCAGGATCCCAAGCGTGTCGTGAAAGCGTTTAAGTGGAATCCCAATGCTTTGGTCAGGGATGGGGCCAAAAAACTTAATCTGTCCAAATCTTTCGATCAGAGAGCCAAGGACCGGGAGGAACTGCATACGTACAAAGTGCAGAAGACTCCAAATCGTGACGAATGGCAAAATACGGTGGGAAAGTCACTGGCCCGGAAACACTCAGATGCTGACGAAGCCTCATTGTCTCATCATGGATCATGAGACTTACGTCAAGATGGACATCCGGCAGTTTCCGGGGCTACTGTTCTTCAGCGCCCAGCACAAATTTGATGCTTCGGAGGAAGTAAGAAACTATCGCCGATCTTCCCGTATACAGTCCCGGTAGTTACGAACGGCGAACGTTTGTCACATGAGCAGATCAGTAATTTTATTGCTGAGCTGACAGTAATTTTATTGCTAGAACAAATAGACATGAAGAGAAAGTGTATTGATATAGTTCCGTATAGGGTAACGGCAGGCTTTGAAAAATTGAAAGATACAAGTTCGAAAACGAGCGGAGGGCATTGAACGGTAGTATCCGATCAGGCACATAACCCTTTACCAAGCTACCCAATGCAGGGTAGGCAAGGGTGAGGATACCCCCTTGACTGGTAAAAGGTTATGCAATCAATCAAGCTCTTATACTACCTATTGCTTTTATCTGGTTCTTGCGATTTGTCCCTCCCCAATACTGCCTAACATGGGTGAGAAATTATCTCCTGCTGTTGGGTTTATTTTAAGGATGTACCGACTATTTTTACCGTATGACTATTTGTTGTCGATCAGTAAGATAAGACTCGAGCTATTTAAGAAAATTTAGCTCAATACCCATTTTTTGCAGTTTGAATAGAAGCATGGATATATCAATGCGATCAAATGCCTTGCTGATGTCTGCATATAAAGCTTCAACATGGGTTCCATTGTCCATTGCAACCAGCGAATAGTTAACGAATAAATTTGTAATAACTGAGCGTCCTTTGAAGAATCCATGTTGCATGGTATAAATTCTCTTTTTAATTTGACAAAACAGTTTTTCATTAATGATCGCTTCAAAAAGTTTTGGAATGCAAGAGAAAGTGGCAATACCGCGATAATTTGGTATGTCAGATTTTTTGCCACACATAAAAATAGGAGCTAGATAGGAACTTTTCCACGAGTTTGGAAAAATACCGGATACGATCGACGTATTGAAAAGCCAAAACAAGGGAGATGTAAGCTCCGACGCTAAGTTTTTCAAAACAAAAAAATAGTGTGTGGCGCAATCATACGCAACTGCAGTTGAGTATGCAAGCCTCTTTTTTCAGAATTTTTTAAAGTAAATTTATCACTTTTAACTTTTTTCAGGAGTGCTAATCGGTGACCCTAATGGTCAATTTATTGATCACAATCGCAAATTTATCCAAAGGCCAAATTCAAATGTATTGCAATTCCACTTATAGAAGTAGTTAAAAGTAAACCAATGATTTCTAGCACTTATTTTAAAAACTGCTTGCTGCTCTTCGATTACTCTGGATCGTAGAAATTTATCACTGAAAAGTACCTGATACCTTTAGTGTTATTATATCTCACCATTGAGATGGTCATTAATCTGCTGATTCATTTTCCATTTTTTTTTGCTATAAAATGTATCATCAAGTCACATTGATGCATGTCATATTGAATCTGGTGGTACCCGCTCAACAATGAAACCGTGCAATAGGATTCTCAACTTCACGAACTGAAATATCAGCTGTCCGTAAATGTCCGTCGTGTAAATGTAAAGTAGTTTTTACACCGAATAACATCGCAACGATGGCATCGCAGCGATTGCTTCGTATAATTCGCATCGCAATGCTCCCATCACATCACTCACATTGCCTCACTCGCAATGAGTAACTCGTTTCACATCCACTTCTGATTGGATCGCATTTGCAACGAACGATACTGGTGGACCAAGGATAAATGGAGCAAAGCACGAATAAAGGATGGAACCCGCAAAACTTGGTAGACTCAAAAGAAAGTCTCTCAAATATAGACAAACAAACAACAACAACCACAAATATGACGTAGTTTTTTTAATTGTGCATTTAAAAACTTTAACATTCCTTATTTTGTTGGTAAATGCCAACAAATTGTTGGCTTTTGTTTTTGACATTTTCTGTTCTGTTGGTAAAATGGCGTCGAAGCAAGAAGAGCAGCGTATCAAAATTTTGCACGCGCATAAGCAAAATCCAAATTATTCCCACGAAGACTTGGCAAAATAACTTACACTGATAAAAAAGTAATGATCTATGTGTCCAACACATGTTTTTTTGCAATGCGATCACAGATGATAACTATTTGTAACCACACATACTTCCAATGTGTAAACATAACCACTATGAGTGGCCACATCACCATGAGGCACCAAGAGTGGACAGTAATGTTTGCTAGAGTGAAAAATATAAAGAGAAATAGTTGAAAGTTTCGTCAGTGTACGGTAGGTTGAAAATTGAATAGAAGTTTTGAAAATTGAGCGACAGGGCATGGATAAAGTAGTACTTGAGCCAAGGACGTTACCTTTGCCTCACATCCCACTGCGAGGTAAGTCAAGGCACGGACGATTCCGCCACCACAACAGGCATAAGTAACGTATTGGATCGCGCTCATGATCTACTGATAGATTTTGATCCCAAGTAACATTGCCAAAACCATTGGTTATTTGTACGAGACACTGAAGAAGTCAGCACATTGTAGACGAAATACGCGTATCTGTCAAGATAAGCAAGAGTAGTTCGAATTAAATGGAAAATTCTAATTCTTGTTCTCATTTCTAGTTACAAGTATTCCACTTAACAGCTCAAACTCTCTAAGATTCAGCTTTATTAATTTTATCAAAGTTTTAACAACGCCACTGGAAATTAATATGGTTTTATTATTGTACCAAGAGATGCAAATAGGTTTAATATCTTAGTCAGATATATGAGAACCTACGCAGCTTTTTTACTACGATCCAAAAACCTTGACTTTTAAAATTCTTTTTACTCCTATCGAAGGTTTTATATTGACTTTATGAACTCGTAAAATGCTGTTTTGACATGCTGTTATATCTTATCATGGTCAGTTGAAAAAGCCTTTTAAAACCATTTTTTCTCCAGTAAATGCATTAAACTGCAAATTGGCATTGAGGGAAGGCACCAAATGACTAAATAGTTATATTCAATTTTATTATCTTCAATAATTAAAAAAACGTGATTTCGTGCAATCGCCATATTGAAATATATGAAATAATTGAAATGTGGAAAAATAAATACACCAAATTTTAAATTTACGTCAAATGAACTGTAGATCAGAGACCAATTTTGGCATTCTTTAACTACCTGACTTAATAACCTGACTGAATTCCATCCATTTACAGGAAATTCATGATAATTTATCGAAGATATTTGATTCAATTATGATTTTGTTGATGTAAACTTGCATAATTTTCGAGGCGCATTAGTTTTAAGCTTTTATCGTACCAATATTCACCATAAAATTAAATGCGCATATGATTTAGAGCATGATACGCTATATAAAACTCAAATTGTTTCTGATATTTTTCTATAATCAAAATTTCCTGGAACACTAGGTCTTTTCTTTTGGATATTATTTACTGCTAAACAAATCAGAACAGCCGAGAATCGAACAATGCAGAACAACAAAAACCGACCACGATATCACAGTAAAGTTTGACAACTGTGGCCATCTGACCCTATGTTGGTTTTAATGGCCGCCAATTGGTTTGATGAAGGTTCTAAAGTGGTCATAACTTCTTTCACTAGAACATTTTCAAAATCTTTATGTTCTTATGAAGGTTTTATTGATTTGTTTTCACAGCCGTCTATAGAGTGCGCCGCTTTGTACACATTTTGGCTTTAAAGATGCATAGAGGATGTGTTGGTAGACAAAACAGTTTTGGATGTAGTTTTATCAACAAAGACAAGAAGAGTGCTATACGGCTAGAATAAAACTAAAATTGTTACTTGGGAACATTTAAAGGGAAAAATCGAAATTTGATGGCTGTATTTTAATGGATGACATATGTCAAAATGGATTAAAAACAAATCCCCAGACGAAAATTTTACCTGTCAACTGGTCGTGGGGTACTGAAAAGTTTGCCTGTAAACCAATGATTTGGAAAGGAATCTACAGTAGTGGCCAATGTTTTCATCACATCTCACACAGTTATTAATTGAGAGCTTTCGAAGCCAGGTACCATTTTTGCATTAGTAAGATTGTTTGGTAAGTAGAATCTGTATCCACATTAATCCGGACACCTTCAAATCATTGTAACTTTTGAAATATTGCACGTAGAAATGGAAAATTTCACTGTGGTATAGCTGAGAGTCTATGATGGAAAAGACTAAGATTGATGTTTACATTTCATGCTTAGTATTCAAGATGGCAAAGAAAGAAAAACAAGTGCGCAAGTAATTTTGTACGGGCGTACTGGCAAATCCTGACTTGTCAATACGGGACCTTGCAAAAACATTGATTTGGCTTCAATCCACTGTTCACAATGTGCTCAAATCATTTTCGGAATGTTTGACGGTGGAGAGGAAACCGAAAAGTGACAAAAACATTGGATGCGCTGATCCTGTCATGGACCGAAAGGTGAAAAGGATATTCACGAAAAACCCAAATCTCTTCATTCGAACAGTGGCTCGTAAAATAGGGATGTCGCCTGGTTTTGTCAAAAAATAAAAAAAACGTTTGGGACTTAAGTCGTATAAAGTATAAACAGTTCCAAATCGCAACGACAAACAGAACTTGGCAGCAAAATCACGGGCTCGACGTTTGTACTGCGAATATTTGAAGAAGTTTTCATGCGTTGTTATGGACGGTGAAACTTATGTCCTGGAGGATTTCAAGCAGCTTCTAGGGCTGGCTTTTTATTCTGCTATGGCCGGAAATTTGACAGCTAAGCATTTCAGAATGAAGAAGGCATCGAAATTTCCCAAAAAATACCTTGTGTGGCAAGCAATTTGCACGTGTGGCAAAAAGAGTAAATCTTTCGTCACTACAGGCACAATCATCAAGGAGATCTATCAGAAAGAATGTCTACAGAAGCGATTGCTACCCTTCATCAAAAGTCACAAATAAAAACCTTTGTTCTGGCTTGATTTGGCATCATGCCACTATGCTAAAACTGTGATGGAGTGGTACCAAGCACATATCAAGTGAACATTGTACCAAAAACGACCAATCGAGAGATATTGGGCTCTGATGAAGCGGAAGCTTTCTGGAAAGAAGCAAGGAATCAAAGACATCAAACTCTTCCAGCAAATTTGGACAAAGACGGCTTCTACTATTTCTGAAGAGTCTGTACAAGCTCGAATGGACGGAGTGAAGCGCAAAGTTCGAAAATGTTATGCAAATATCGAAAAACTATGTTTTGTCTTCACGAATTGTTAAAACACATCCCATGAATCTGAAATAAACAACTACGACGGAAATAAAATGCGAAATTTATGTTTTATTCATGTTTTGAGGTGTCCGGATTATTGCGGATACAGACCCTACTATCCACTATGGGCGATTTCCATACAAGCAGGCAGACGAAAATATTTTGATCATTTTTTCTGGTTTTGTAGAGTTTTCTTTTGTTGATGTTATCAAAATATGTTGTTAATATACTTTTTTTAACATTTCGGGATTAAACTTTCAAAAGGGCTTAACTTTTCATTGATTTTAAAAAGCTATAATATCTTGAAAACGGATGTGACTAAAACTCTAATTTCAAAGGATAAATCATGATAATAATATTTCAATCTTTCTAAGGGAACATCCACAAATTACGTGATATATTATGGGAGGGGGGCTCAGAAATAGAAACGTACCATGTATTGGGTATGGCATAATATGCTACGAAGTAGGTCTGGAAATGATCAATATTATGCTACGTCATTTTTGGATTGTCCCAAACAGAGATATTGCCTTTTCACAGAAAACTTAGCATGCATAGAATATTCAGAAAGAAGAAGAAGCAGCATCCGCAGCTGTTGCTTCCTTCAATGATTTGAATATTACCAAACAAACGCGATTTGTTCAGAAATCGCTGAACGAAAAAGCTGTGATTGTCAGTGACGATTGTCAGTTTCGGGTATTTGAATCTGACGCCTGATGCAATTTTTCTCTGAAACGGCAATAATAAGAATTGATTTTCGGTCCAACCATCAATAACGTAATTTATTTTTCGAAATTGTTCCATACTGCCTTCTTCTTGTATGATTTTTACGAATAAACCTGATAAACGTTTCATGACGCGTAAGAAAACACAAGATCCCTTTACCCGTCTGCCCCAGCAAAATTAATAGATGACTTCTTTGTATAGAACACGCAACAACAAAAAATTCATAATCTGCTTCAGTTTATTTATTTACATAACGGTAGAAATACATATATATTTTTACAAAGTGAATAAACAATAACAACTCCAATATTTTTTTGTCGATTTGCATTAATCTTACTATGATTCTGTTTCATCACATACAAAATCCTCATCAACTTCTTCAACAGCTTTCATAAGTTCCTCCAACGCATCGCAGTTATTGGTGTCGGATGTTGAACGTGTTTCAGAATCGATGGCAGCAAGGTCCACATACACGTAGGTACGAATTAACGAATTTACGAAAATTAATAAAGCAACACTAGCAAAAATTCAGGAAACACATAATTCAAAAACAAGACAAAAATAACAAAAGAGAAACGTAAACTTCAAACTTAACATTGGAAAACATGTTAACATGAAGAAGCCCCTTGTAAGCGATGGATAATATAATACCGATTTTATTATTTGTTCAACCAATTATAGCAGAAACTATTTTTAAACATATTTTTAATAATTTTAAATTTAAAAAGTTCAGCCTCCTTTTCAAAAAATGGTCGAAATTCTTCTGTAAAGTGTTAATTTATAACTTATTTTGCTTAAACCATCGCCAGAAATTACCAAAGTCGCCCAAAAAAAAGTAAATACGTTTTCATCAACCTAAAATAATGGAATTGCACCAAAAGTGGTCATATTTTTTAAACCGCCTGATCTTCAAAATGGCGCAAGTTTGCGCAGAGTTTTCCTTCAGCAATTTGTTATTATACATTCCACACTTGATTCAGAGCTGCTGGGTTAGGTGGGATATGCGGGGAAAAAATTTGCTGATCAACAAAGTTGAAATTTCTAATTTTTCAATGTGTTTTCTTCTCTTAAAGATTTTTTTGATTTTATTTCTGAATGACAACTCTATCGTATTATTATTTTTTAAAGCTAGTTTAGTTACCTTTTCAATCATGTATAGTGAGCTAGGGGTTATCTCATAAAAACAGGTCAACATTTAATTTGAGATAAAGCGTATTTTTTCAGCAAAAAGTACGTTTTTTCGCTAACTTACAACTTTGACATCTAATATCTCAGGAATGAAAAGTGCTAGAGGCTTGAAACTTTGAAGTTTTTTTTAATTTATATGTTTACTTTTGATAAAAAAATTGAAAAAAAGTTTTGGTGAAGGGATATCTTATAGTGCTATCGTCGAGGAAGTCGAGAACTTTTCATTAACGAAAAATCTCTAGACCAGACGGGGAATCGGAACTCCAGCCGCCTCCAGCATGGTGTTGCTTTGCAGCCGCGCCTGGAGCTAAGGCGAGTGACTCATATCTAGCCTTTGGTGGCTATGTCAAAGTGGTCAGAAAAGAGCAAATA